>BGZK01001890.1:0-97199 GCA_005406025.1 Eumeta japonica
TATTAAAATTAACATAAAAAATATAAAAAAGCAATACTCTTTTTTTTAATAAATCTGTAGTCTTTATTTATCCTTATTAAAAACAGATATACTTTATTATTCCTAAAGAAAGTTGGCAACCCTAATTAATAGGTATGTATCGTCACAAACTTAGAAAGTCAGACGTTATGTGGTGCCTAGTGACCTAAGGATTGTAATTAAGGTAATTGAATAAACGGCGTACTGCAGTATCGTCAAGTATGCGTCAAGGAATTTATTATAAAAATACATTGGTGAGTTACAGACAACAGGAGTAATTAAAAGGTATTCACTGCCCAACGACAATACCAACAAATATTAAATATATTTGTCGAGTTTGTACTTTTTCGCCTTACCATTAAATTAAAATTATTATTTCGTCACCTATACGTTATATTTATATTTGTGGTTTGATTTTGTCCATGGATATTGCTTGATCTTACGTCGTCATTTAGGGCAGGGCTGTCCAAACTAGATGGGACCCAGGGCCAATAAAAATAACTAAATACATTGGGAGTCCGTAAAATATATACAAAATAAAATACAGGTATAATAGGTATCATTATTTTTTTATTTTATTACTTTTTCATTAATTTATATTTTACAATTCTGTTAACATCAACCTCAATATTAGTAGCAGCTAGACGCAGTGCAGGTTTAAGTGAAGTATCTGTCAATGAGACCTGTATTTAAATTTTATAAACCTCATTGTTGAATATGCACTTTCACAAAGGTTGGTACTGACTATCATCGAGCCCATTTTTAGCCCGAAATTCGACAGTTTCGGAAAACGTTCAACAAGGAACTTAAAAAATTCAATTCCTGTTTCTGTTCTGCCCTTGTAAAAGGGGTCTGATTGCAGATCACACAGTTCCAGTTGATAATCAATCTTCACACTCAACTGCGATCGTTAATGGATGAGTGTAGAGTGCTATATTACTCTCAATTTATTTAAAATTTGCGAAACGCTGCTTAAATTCGACGATAATTTCGTCCATGTAATTAAGGTGGATCAAAAAATTACATTCTACAAATTTTTTCATCTTTAAATAATGTTTTTTACAACTTGGAAAAAAAGAAAAATCATTTTTTGTAGGGACGTTTTGAACAATTTCAGTTTGCTTCTAAATCCATTCACATGTTCTTACGTGTTGGCTATATTATCGTTTTTGCCTTTTAACTTTAAATTCAATTTGTTTAAATATTGCGTCACATCAGTTAAAAACGCGAGATCAACCAGTAACTGAGGATATTGCATTTTATTTTTTGGTTCGGAAGTGTCAGATGGTATTTCATGTTTTAGAAATAAAGGTATTTCTTTTCTTAAAGCGAAAAAGCATTGCAAGCATTGTCCAGAACTTGCCATCTGATTTCTGAATGTAATAATAAATCTCCATAGATTGCATTGATTCCACTTAAAAAGTCCCTAAATTTTCTATTTGTCAATACCTTGTTTCCACCTCTAATCAAATTGGTTATCCTGACTACAACTTACATAGCATTCATTTGCACAAAGATTTTCCACATAAGGCTTATTGATGTATGATGTAGTGGAACAACGGACAATCAATGCCATTTTGTTTTAAAAGTTCCGCGAAACCTGTTACTGTTCCGGTCATAGTTTATGCCCCATCAGTCACAATACAAGAACACTTACGAAATCCTTCGTACTCTACTGTAGTTTTGTTAACTACTTCAAATATATCACTGCCTTTAATTGTTCCATGTAATGGTACTAAGTCCAGCATTTCTTCTGTGATTGTAAAATCTTTTGAAATGCAACGTATGAAGATTATTAATTGACTGATAACGGTCTGGTCGGTACTTTCATCCAAACATATTGAATAGTACTCGCAATCTACAAAGCGATCACATAAACTTTTTGAACTATAATAACTCATGTCATCTATTTGTCGCGACACCGTTTGATGAGATAATGCTAAAATTCAAACTTTTCCGCCAATTTGGGCTGCATGAAGCGTTTAGCCATTTCAACTGCGCATTTTTTTATTAAAATTCCATCACTAAATGGTTTTTTAGCTCTGGCTAATTGTAATGAAACTTTATATGAGGCAGCCAAACTTTGTTCATTCGCTGTGCTTACTTTTGAAAACATACTTGTTTGCTGTATTACTTCTTTTTTGTACTCAGCTACCGCAACTTTTCTTGCTTCACCGGCATATATTTTATACTATTCTTCATGTAAAGAAGTATAGTGTCGTTTAACATTATATTATTTATTACAAACAAAACTTTCATACAAATCAAACACTGAATTTTATTGTTATTGTTGGAGATAAAATTGTCTAACTCACATTTCTCATTAAATGTACGGTTTTCTTCACTTAGTTTCCGCTTCTTTGCAAACATGATGAGATTACAAATTCAATTTACTTAAACATAAAGCGACCAACGCAATAACAAAGTTTAAAATAATGAAAAAGTCTTCAATAACTTGAGAGTAATCTTGCGTTATCAAAATTTTCGTCGCGTTGAATGACAAGCGACTAACAATGCCCTATGAACAACGGTTTTGCGTTCGGGGATTCTCGAACTGTGTACCTATTTTGTGTTCGGAGAACTCCTCGAGTTCTCGAAGTCAGCGAATAATGATGTGTGCGGTATAGTCGAATACCTACCCAAAACAATTGAATTTTGTCGCGAGAAAAATAATTTGCTCATTAATATATTTAAACAAAGAAGATAAAAAAGATTCCGCGGGCCGCATCAATTCAACCAGGGGTCGCATGCGGCCCGCGGGCTATGGTTTGGCCAGCTCTGAATTAGGGTATGTTTCGTTATCGTTAGGCCGTTGATCGCTTGTATCTCAAAAAGTATTTCTTAATCTTGCTTAAAAATGTTGTGTAAAATTGTATCTAATTTCATATGCATTAACCCAAAAAGAATATGCGGTATCAGCAGCAAATCACAACTATCGATGACACTAGTTGTTACGGACTTATTGTGCTGGTTATTATGTGACTCTAAAAGGCTCTTCCACCATCTCCTTTTAAAATGGCATTTAATAAGAACACTTTTAGAATAATTGTATTTTACTTCCTCTTTTTAATGGTTGTTCAGGCTAAAACCCGTTAGAAGGGAGATGTGGAACGCAAATTTAATTTTATAAGTGACTTTTTGTTAAATGTTAGCTCAAAAGAAGACGGCGATGAGGCTCTAAGTCGTATTTTTACTTCTATACAATAGTTCTAATTTTGAGGTATCGATTGAAACAAACGAGAATCTTATGTATAATTAATAAAATAACAACTAAGCCCTTTGCTGTGCGCACATCACGCCAAAACATACTTCCATTAATGTTTTTTTTAGTTTTAATCCTTAGATGTTTAGTCCTTATTTACAATAAAAAATGTCAAGGCTTCTTTTTTAAAATTCCGTAAGAATTGCCATGCTCTCTATTGTTTGACCGATTTCAATAACATTTATAAAAAGATTACTGAAATGCGGTAAAGGAATATAGGATACATTGTTTAGGGTACGGTGAGAATCCTAAAAAGCTAAGAACCGTCACAGTTCGACCGGTTTCGCTTTCGACTCCATTTTTTCGCAGAACCGTCATTTAGTGCTTACCTGAAAGGAACATCCTCCACGAACAACTCGCCCGCCCGCCCGTGCCACCGCGAATCTTTCAAGCTACGTAGGGTCGCGCGCTCGGACCTTGTGTAGTACGGCAAGACCTCGTTGTATGACCTTTAACAATACATGTTTTGTTTGGTAAAGCGAACGCAATGCTTTTTTTTAGATAGTGCGTCTTCGTTTACAATAGGTTAAATGTAAACATATCTCTATGAAGAGTTGTAAGATTTTTTTGATTTTTTTTTTAAATCGTTCTCTAAATAATTTCGTATATATGTACTGTTTTGTTTAAATATATATAGTGTTATATAATGTTATATATGTTATTCCGTGTGTGTGTGTGTGTGTGTGTGTGTGTGTATATATATATAAACATGAAATGTATTGTAATTTTTCGATATTTTTTATTGTTCGCCGTTAGTCATTAGTGTAAACGACGTTTGAATAACGCTCGTGTGATCATTAACAACACGGGCAAGATTTTAGACTGTGTAATGTGGAAAAAAAATAAAATGAATGTATTGATTAAAAAGGAGGCGGCGATTAACTTAAAATTAATCGAGTACTGAACAATTTTTTCAACAATTAGTTTTCCAAATACATATCAACGCGATTAAAAAAAAACATAAGATTTTTCATAAAGATATATCAGCTTGACCTGGTGATGAATAATTAAGCACGCTATTCTAAAAAAGAAATAAATAATTAGGGCTGTCGCTGATTCTAACAATCTGCATATTTTTAAATATTTTATAATATAAACAGGTGTCTCGTGAGAAACAGAGAATAAAAAAGCCTTTGATTTGCTTCCGATTATAATGTGATTTAGTTTTTGTGAGGCGAATAATCGAATAAATATATAAGTAATTTAATATTCCTATAAAAAATTTGATTTCAGAAAATGGATAAAAATGTGATTTTGATAACAAGGTTTAATGCTTATTACTTTTTAGTTTTAAATGTATACTATAAGTTAACATGTTTTATCGATATAAATAGTTAAATGGACGTGTGTGATTACTGATTATTTTTTTTAAATAATCTTTTATCTAACCAGCGAATACAATACGTTTTTGTAGTGACGATTCGTGATGGCGTTGACGCGATACGTATTCCGTAATACTCCGGCTGATTGGCGGGCAAATAAGAATTGATTGTTTTTTGTATTTCACTTGTGCCTTTAACTATGTATCCGTTAAATCAAAGTCAGACCCTTGTTTTTGATACGGGACAAAATTGAGTAATTGTTTTTAGTTTCGTCCATGTTTAATATGTCATTCGTATAAGCTTAAAAATTATGTCTTTTTCGTTCATTGTTACACATCCTTATGGGGGAATCACATGGTATTATAACACTTTTAATTTTAGTTTGATTATTAAGATTGCGATGTACGCTCGAAAATGGTCAAAGCGGCCATTAGCGACAATCACTCCCAATCGTGACCCACTATACGCAATTGTCTCCTCTACACGATGGTAATTGTCGAGGATTGGCAATGATGGGCGATGGTGAAGAACAGCCATAACTTTTCATATTCATGTTTATAGATAATGTATATCCTTTTACCTTGCTTCAGCTGGAACCGACTGCAAAAACAATTAATTAGTTGTTTTTGAAGTCTCTTTAACCAATTATTTAAATAGGTTTTGAAGGCGATTTTGTTATTTTTATGAAAATTTTATTTTAGCTACTACTAAATCTAATCACTTTACCATTACTATTAAACTTCTTGCTGTTATAATACAAACTTTACTATTACTATTAAACTTGCTCTTGTAATACGAACTTTACTATTACTATTAAACTTGCTGTTATAATACAAGTAGAAATGAATAGTCTGATCGTCAATGTTCACATAGAGATAATAACAAGTAGCATAAAAGTAATTAGGCACAGCTTCATTAAATAAATATCTGTCATCCTCAGTGATATATATTTTTTTTGTTACAGGTAAATGAAGACGACTAGCTGAATGGATTGTAATTAAATTTTGGTAGTTTATTTTGTAGATTCGTTTAGTTTGGTAGAGTTTGTTGTAGAATAGAAAGAATGAAAGAAAGCACGTTTTACTTGGCATAGCACAACGTGGAAGTAAAAGAAACACTTAGTCACAAGGTTAATTGAGTCAATATCGAATCGATACCAACTCAGCAATTATGCTGAGTTGGTATCGATTACCGGATCCCGAGTACTGATAATGAAAAGAACCGGATACCGAGCCCCGGCGGTGGTATTAACCACCACCGGGGCCATGACGCTGATTTTCAGCTGGAACCGCTTAGGATTTGCGCCGTTCTTTACAAAATAGCAGTGCTTAACATACCGTAAAATTTATATGTAATTTAAACATAATAAAAATATAGAAAAACAATAAAAAATATGGGGAGTAACCTAAACTTAAACGATGAAAAAAATAATAGAATTAATATATAATAATAATAGATAATAAGAATATATATAGGTATACATATGATAAGCTAACCATAAAATTGTTTTAGCTCATAAATTCACGCCTATTTCCCAGAGGAGGCAGAGGCAACACATTCCTATATTTTTGCTATGATTATATCATGATCCTATTAACTATGCTATGATTTTTCACAATTTATACTTTATTGACATTCATCAATATTTTAATGCAGCACGTCGGTTTCGGGTACTTAGAATTGTTTCTTCTTTGATCCGTCACCAATTTGGTCTCTACAAGATTTTTTAGGGTGCTCCTTACTTACCCCTCCATCGTACACGATCTATCTATTTTTTTTTATCCTTTCTTGATGGGCTAAATCACTTCTACAATTTTTTTTACTCAGTTCGTTTCATCTTTTCCAAATCCCACCATTTTAGATCATGAAAATGTTTGAAAATACATATCTCTGTCGTGCAAAGACGGTCCACACGTACTGAGCAGAGATCGCACCTCTCAAGATTTATGATTGTTGTTTCGGTTCATCATCTATTGAGATTTTCATGTTTCTTCTGCCACATTTAACTTTCGCTGGCGTACAATCATCAATTTCAAGCTGTTTATGTAAATGTATATAGCTATTATATAGTTAATACCTATCGAATAGAAAAAAAAACTCCTATGACTAAAAACTGTTAATTACTCAACGTAAGAGGATAACATTTTAAGCGGCAATATATTTGAAACTAGTCTAAAAATCTATTGTACTTACTACATACTGTGTGCCGGCGTAAAAATTTGAAAGCAAGAGGTGCTAAGATATGGGTTTTTAAACTGTCAAATAGAAAAGTAGTAGAATCGATCGATATTCTAGATGCAATGTTTAAATATGACCCATAATAGTTAAAAGGGACACGCGAGGTTTGTCTAGACTTTTTGTTTCGGATAACAATGGGTTTTGGGTACAAAACAGTATCTGCGTAGATAAATATCAAGGCCTCAGAGGCTCAGTGATGTTTATTCAAAGAGCAGGATATAAAAGCCTCGAAGTATCACGTTTGGGCGATAGAAGCGATCGCGCGCTACCTCTCAAACATGTTTCCCGAATTTTGAGTCCGAACTATCAACTGTCTAACGATTCCAAATTATCAGCTTTCGCGTAGAAAAGACAGTTTCGTTGTTTAAGTTAGTCGCCGGTATTCTAGAATTACTATTATAAAATATAGAAGCAACTAATTAACAACTAATTCCCGGGAGGTGTTAGAGCTGTTAAAAACAATAAAGTTATATAATCAATGTAGTTATTGCGATAAACACTTTTGAGTTCATTAGTTCCTCTCAGCGGCACATTTTTGCACTGATATCCTACACTTAGGCATACTTTGAATCGAGCAACTAATTAGCAACTATAATAATTTTCTGACTGTTCTTACATAGTTTTATAGTCAAAAATTATATGACAAGGCTAACTTCCAAAAAAAGTTGGTCTTGTCAGCAATATTTCGATTTCTAAATGAGCAACAAAATTGTAATCAGAGCAACTAATTAGCACATGAAGAGCACTAAATCCTCAGGTATTTTGTACTCGTTGAGGCTCTGGCTTCACGGACGTACGAACCATCCGTAATTTCCATCGGCGGCGATTTGGTCCCAGTCTTTCGGCAAGCCCCTCGTGTAGATCATGTAGTTGATGACGCTGCTGCCCCCCACTGCCCTCCCGCGGGGCCAGAAACAACGTTGGTTCTCCATTCCTGGAATTTAAATATGCATTTGGACTGAAAAATACTATTTTTTTTTTAAATAGAAACACGCCAGCACCTGTATTACGGTATTTACTCTTTATTATTATTAATATCTCATAGTCAGATGTCAATCTATTACTCGCTTAGGTATTACAAAATATAGACAAGTAGATGATGACGAGACAATGAAGTGCATAATAGAGCTGCAATGCGTTTGCATTGCATTTTTATGCAAAGCTATTTAATACATTTTCCTACAGGACTATATTTGTGCAAGTTTTGCAGTGATTGTACTTAAGGAGTGTCTATATAAGAATTAGATTTGATAGAAAATAATATAACTTACAAAATTGAAGAAGTTATTTCAAGGTAGCATATATTATTGTACGAAACGCTCGGGAGTACGCTGGACATATATTGAGCATATAAGTCACACATGAGTATTGTTGAACGAAATGACTCGTAACATACTATAATATGCGTCCAGTCAGTGTCTCTGCTGCGTGCGAGTTGCACGCGTAGTTCAGTGCTCCTAATAACATTAAATATTATTCTCTTATAATATTAAAGGAGGAAAATATAGTGAACATAAACTTAATTACGTTTTATTTAACAAAGCTTCCAAGAACCTACAAATATCACTCTGGATTCTATGTCGGTAGCCCTGAACAATTTTTGTTTTAGTTGATTTCATCAATCTAATTATGATTTCATGATTGTAATTTGATTTTTATCTTAATTAAAAATTGTATGTTAACGAACAGATTCGTTCAGACAAATATATATGAATCTGTACTGTGACACGAACCATATTAGGTGTTACGTTAAGATCATACTTTTAGGGCCCGCTCTCGCCCTTCATTAGGCAGTGTCACACACGAAATGAGTGACTGTGCGTAACGGAACTCGAGCTTTATACCTATAAATATTATGTCACACATTTGGCCCTTGTAAATGTAAATGAACTTTTGATTAATACGTTGATAATCTATATTTTCTGCAATTTTTTTTCTAACACCTCATCATTTCCTTCGCATATTAAATCTGTAATTTTGATGTTATTTGATTGAGGAAAAAACCAAAACTGGGAATTAATATTATATTATAAATTCTATAAAAGAAATTTCTTGAAATTATAAAGAATTTCCGTAAAGATAAATAAATATAACAAAATGGAATAAATATAATAGTTTTCCATTGCTCGAGTCAGTTTGGACGATAACGCACAAGACTAATACAATAATGCATTTTATATCAGAAATTTAGATTTAGATGTGCGTGTCCTCATTTTAATTGACCACTTATAGGTTTTGCATTTTCGTTAATTAGTGTATCGTGTGTTCGTATAAATCTATTTCTTTTTATTCTGAATTTTTTGATACACCCGAAATCTCATTCCTGTACAACTCAAACGCCGCATCACTTTGACGCCTTTCCACTCTTCTAGTTACATTATATCATCATTAGAAGTAGTCTCCGATTTGTGCGAATGTATTTTATGGTTAGCCAAATGATGGTGCGAGGTGTGTCATATTTTATGAATGTTATTTATATCTTGCGACAACGTTGATAGTGCGACCTTGAAAATAAACTGTAACAGGAGCTCATTCGCGTGCTGCTTAACGTCAGCCCGTTATCACTCGTTTTAATGTACACACATGTAGTAGGTTGTGTGTGGCTTGAGAATGTAATGTATATCGGTCACATAATTCAAATGCCAGTCTGACGAACCGCATCGATCGGAAATACTTGAAAGTTTATAAATTGTTCACATTACGTTTGAAGAACATGATTTATTTTCAGTTAAATGTATGTATTAACGTTTACGGATTTATATAAAATCAAAACAGAAATTCTGCTAATGTGATATTCTAGTAGAAAATTGAATGAATGTTGGTAGATTTATATCTATATGTTTGAAAGAGGGACGTGGTTCGCTGAGTAAAAGAAGAAAAAGAATGAATACTTCCTCATAAACAACAAAAAGGTAACAATTAAAAAACGTAATCTTTTGATTCAGCTACTTTTCAATGGGCTCTCTGTAATTATATTTATAAATCCGTATTGTAATTCAGGGGTAGTCCTTGATTTACTTTAATTGATTTGTTGTAATGATTTTTTTTATTACATTCTTTTTATTGGCAAGGGCAATGATATTGAAGTTTATAATGATATATTGCTAACTCGTTGTCTTATAATTTAAAAGAATTTGTTAAAATAATAATTAAGAAAACGCTGACTTTCTTAAATTGTTCAAGGAATAAATGCTATGTACATTCATTGTATGAACAGTAAGTGTCTTACAAGTGCGTTTGGCTATGCCATTGGAGTTTTAAACCCTGCGCCTGTAAAGGATAGTGAAAAATTGATGTAGGGGAAGACACGTGAGAGTAGAATCAATGCAGGGAGATACGATGATGAGTGAACTGTCTCTAAAAGATAAAGATAGGAATAGTGATGTGACAGAACGGCGTGAAAAAAGATGTGGTGGCTAGACTAGAAAAAGTTTTGTTGCCGTTGTTTGGAAATTTTGATAGGATGAATGAAACTAGAATCATAAAATGATTTCACAGAAAGAATGTGCATGATAGTTTTGCAACGGACCCCCTAGAAAAACTTATTATGCCTACCAAATTGATTGCATATTAAAAAAGAGCCAATTTTTAAGCATTCGAAGCCGAAGAAAGGTTGCATGAAAAGAACGTTGAATGTAAGTGACGTAAGAGACATATCCAAATATCGTATCACATAGAAATCGGTAGTTTCTACCTCCCCTCTTGAGGAAAACGGCGTGATTTTATAATGATAATAAACAAATTTGCATTAAATATTGGTGGATGTCAATGAAGTAAGAGAGGTATACTGAGATAGTACCATGTAGAGATATGTAGTCTTTTTTCCTTTTATGAGAAATAAACATCTATTTATAAAAATATTTACTAGAAGTAAACGAATGATCCTCTAAACGAAACGGGACTATCTAGATTAACGTAGGAAAACTTACCAAGACAGACACCTGGCTGTCTCTCCATCAAATAGGGCCATGTGTAATGGGTCTGCTGAAAGAATGGAGCCAGAATGGGTACACCCGTGAAAAGCGATTCACCCCGACCGGCCTCTATCACGAGTACTGTTGTTTTGTGGTCTTCGCTCAGACGCGACGCGAGGACGCTGCCCGCGGAACCAGCACCCACTATTATGAAATCGTATTCGGCCAGCGGTCCTTTCAACCCTGAAAACATTCAACATCAGATATTCAGTTCTAACTCTCATGATCATCATCATTATCTACATGATAAGGCAAAAACGTGGCTTTTATTGCTTGTATTTTGTGTCTTTAGGGTGTAACCTTGGGTTATTATTAGTCCACTACTTTTAGCATATAAAGCGCTAGTTCTAGACTAGCGTAATTAATGTTTTGACGTAAAGGAGCATTATGAATTATACCTAAGTTAATTATTTAGTCATATTTTTTGAACTTATCGAAATGAAAAATAGTAGTTATTTGTTGAGGTAAACTACGTGACGTACACTGTTATGTTTATTTTAATGAATTGTTCAGCTATTATCTCATTATTTATACTCGTTATGAGACTTAAATGCGAAAATTATTTATTATAGTAATATTTTAAACTTATAACAATTATTATCTTTCTTAAAACTAACCTGTTTAAATGATGAGTTTCATGAAATTTTGTACGCTAATATTCAATATTTCATTGCGACAAAGAAATAGTTTAAATTTGTAATTTCTGCGAATTTTGAATACTTGTGCAGATTAATAGGCTTATCACCACTACTCCACCACTGGTCAACATAAAATAGGAAGGTGTGTTAGTGCTTTGACATAAATATATCATAGGTCAATCATCTAACGAACAATCCATCGAGGTGATACGAATCATTATGGAATGTATGAGTCGTCTTCATAAACAATTCTTAATTGAGTCGGTTCGACGCAACGCAACATTTCTTTTGTCACCGATGTTCGACATCGTCACGTTTCTTTGTATCGATGCGCTTCGTTGCTGCATCCTAGATTTTACCACATTTTTAACAATATCCTTGTCAGCCAAATCTGAGCTTATTATTTATTATCTATATTTCGCTTACGAAAAAAAAGGCGGTTTTGAAGATATTCATACGTTGAAGAAATCATCACGCGCGATCACAGGTGATCAAATATATATTGAATAACATTTTTGAAATCGATAGCACAAACTTAAAATCAATATTGGTGTTATTCTGCTTATATGATTAAAATTAAATTACAATCTTCGTATTGATGTATTTTTAAAATTGAAAGAAGAAAAATATTGTCGTCATATATTAAACACTTTGTAGAAACGAAGTTTCTTTTCGCTATATATTATGTATAATTGAATAACAAGTATAATGAAGGAATGCTAGTAAAATTGTATTTAAGGTGACGAATTAGTCATTTTGATGGTAGGGAGAAAATATCAAAGATAACTCTTTTAAAATAGAGATTTATGTTTTACATATAAATGAGATCTATTATGTCTCCAAATGTTCTACGTAGATTAATCTATTCAAACACTTCAAAATGTCAATTGGGTTTATCGGAATTAATCCTAGGTTTTATTTTAAACGAAAAAGCAATCGCGCCGCGTGTTTAGTATGTACCACGATGTGCGCGGGTTGCGGGATTAATAAATTTTTCTAAGTTTTGTTTATAAAGTTATGAAAATTACAAACTTAACTCTCTCTCTCTCTCTGTCTCGAAGGTGTCGGTTTACCAAACGCGTTATAAGGAACTTCTTTCCAGTAATAAAGAACCAGAATAATCCTTTTCTTTAATAAGTAACAAAAATTGCACTCTTGTTTATCTGAAAGCGTGTAAGCGTAATTGTTTACATTATTTGTGCATTTTGATTGGTTACAATATTTAGTTACAATGTTTTTTACATCGCAATGTTACAATGCTTGCTTACGTCAGACGTGGCATGCTTACAATTTCGTTTTTGTATTTAAGTATAACATATTTATGAACGTGTTTACATTTAGAAAATGTTCTAGATCTGCAAATGACTGCTATCTATATCAGAATTCAAGGGCTGACAGATTAATTTTGTCTTGGCGATTATTGCATTAACAAATTAACTGCGATTAATCAAAAATATTTTACTTTTTCCGTAGTGTATTTTTGTACCACAGTATAGTGGAATACACATATGCTGTTTTTGTTAGTGTTTATTTTTAATTCGTACTTAATGCTCGAAACCCGATAACGATATAACGTAACAATATCGTCCAGCGACTGCAACAGACAGACAATGCGATACAAAAATTAAGTCGCGATGTGATATGTGGAAGACGCGCCGTGTTGCTGTCGTATCACGCCGAGTAATGAAGCAGTTGCTGTGTCCTAATGTGCGCTACAAATCACCGAATTCAGAGAATTAGTTGCGTTGATGTCGATATCGACCCAATGAGGAAACTGCCTTCTTGATCAAATCTATTTATCAATATGTTGATACAATCGAATGTAACGTGCATTATTGCGAGAGGCATACGCCAAGGCATTTAAGTAAATATTTTTAAACGGCCACGTGCCACCACTCGACAGCCTTCGTTATGCCCCCGAAATTACATATGTCTAATTTTAATTCGTTACATGCGATAGATTTTCAAGAAACTATTGTGGTAGAGCCGTACTGTGGCTAACTTAGCTGCATCACAAAAAGGGGCTGGCTCGATTAGTCAAATACTACGCTTTCGCAGAATACGGACGTAAAGTAGCAGCTTCCGCCGCCTATTTCGTCCGGTGAGTAAGAGTTCCGGTGACCCGCCCCCTTCTGCCCTCTCTGCTCCGATCCCCCTTTATTAGATATTCCATTCCCTTCTCCAAGAGGCCGGCAACGTACTAGGGACCCCTCTGGGATACTCGTAGCAAATATCCATGTGCGGCACTGACCGTCTACTCTCTGATGGGTCGCCTGCTCGTTTGCCCCTCGCAAAAAAAAAAGTACTGAATCCTATTAATGTTTACATTTATTGTGTTTGAAAGAAAGAATGGTGTAGGTGTTTGACGCTTTCCGCTGCTGTGTTCTCGCTGACAGGGATTGGATCTATCATCATCATCCCTAAGATAGAGCAGAGAACCGGGAGCAATTTTTTGACAATTTTTCTTCCATGGACATACATCTATGTAAGATATTTATTAACGTCGCCAAAATCAATTTACTACAAGAAATGTAATGATTTAAAGGATCGCGTGTACATATTTATTTACTTATTAGTATTAACCGTAATTACATTTTTGGTTTTATTTAGATATTTTATTATAATTCATTAGAAGAGTAGGTACAAAATAACCAATAGTTGACAATATGTATGTACAATTAATGTTTTACTGAAATAATTTCAGCAGTCACAGATAGATATTTTCATCCAAAAGCTTTTTGAACTTAAAGACAATGAATGAAACATTTTGCTTGTACCATAAAACGTTAATAACTAGTTTATCGCGTATATAGAATCTCGTAAGTGTTCGCCGCCGTCACATAATCACTCTCAATTTGTCCATATGTAGTTCTAGAGGCGTACACTATTCCGAACTCATTTTTTATTAACAACTAGCTGGCCCGGCAGACGTCGTTCTGCCCGTCCTTGTACGTGCCCTGCCCATGTGGTTAAATCTACAGCTCTGTTATTGTGGGCATAGAATGAATTTTTTTCATCTTTTGTATCGATCGATGTCAATCTCAAGCCCGGTCTCGCTTTCGTTTCCGATTCCGCTATCAATCACAGTTCTAATGGGGACGAAGCCGAAGATGAAGGAATTGTGGGCAAACAATTCCTTCATCTTTTGTATTTCGATCCCAGTTAGACTCTCCATTCTGATGCCGATCCCACACTCATTTTTGACCCCGGTTTTGTTTTCAATTTCGATACCGCTACTAGTATAAGTCTTAAAGTATAATAATGATTTTAAATTTAATGTGGTGCGAATTAGTAGGCGATATTTTTGTCAATACGCCTTTTGCATATTGAGGGGCGAGGGTCTAAGGAAATTAAAACTTGTGTTTATGTGTATTTTTAGATCAGAAATCTGAAAAAAAAACAATAAAAAGTAAATAAATTCAAATAATTAAATAAATAAAATTATTTCCTGAAAAAATTAAAAAAAAAGCACTTGACTACTACCCCATATCAGAATATAAAATATCCTATCTCTCAAGTTGGACCAATTTACACATATATGCCAAGTTTCATGAAGATCGAGTTCATTGGGGACAAACATCATGACACTGGATTTTTACATGTAAAGATTAATCGATTGAAAATATACGACGCACGTGTCAACATAATGGATGTTATGAAAACAATAGTGGGTCGATAGCAAAACTGTCATTGATAGTGCAAAAAAAAATTCTGTTGAACCGATCGCTGCCAAACTTCACAGGATCACCCGCTAGTCCAATCTGAAGACTACCTGAAAATTTTATCGAAATCGGTCCAGCCGTTTCGGAGTCCACAGCGAACATCGACTATTATATATGTATATAGAAATACTCGTAGTCTTAATTTTAGTGATGAGGGGGGGACATTATTAGTATATCATATATCATTACATATGTTTTAGATTCTAAACTATTATTCTAAACTATTTAAGGTTTCTAATATTAGAACTCGAGCCAACCCCGAATCGGCCCACATATGTATATTTTTACAACATTTTATAAGTGGACATCTGCTGGCCGATATACGTTTCACTGCTTACAAAATTAGCCACGCATTTACAAAATACGATAACCAGCGTGAGCTGAAATAATCGATTCATCTTCAAAGGAATATTGAAAATAAAAGCTGGTTTTTTGTATTCAATATGGGAATGGTTTTGAAAACGAAAATTGTAAGAACGTATCTGTTGAATTAACCGACGAAAACGTCAAAGACCTATTCTTAGACCACCGCTAGCTATCGTTTTAGCGTCCGAACACCAATAAAATACAACACTGGCCCGACCGCTCGGCGTTGTATTTCCGACCAACGCCAGGAACGTCAACATTAGCATTCCGTTAGTCAAATTCCAATTCGGATATTTCTTTATTTTACATTGTTCATGTATGTAAAATACATTGTTCATTACGTACTTAAATGAATATAGTGTTAGGCACTGCAAAATTGATTGGCTTTAGTAATATTGTAATTAAGCAGAGTATAGTTTTACTCCTGACCCTGCGATACCGCCCGATGTACGAAGAAAATAGTCCCTTGTGTCTAGCGCATTAAAATCGCATTTGCCTTGACAAACAATAAGCACAAGGTCAGGTATAGAAACGGGTAAAAATCTGCAGCCGCCATTGCTCATGGTCAGAACAGTTATAAGTATGTTGTTCTATCTAGATTTTTTTAATTTGAAAATTTCTGTTTTGCGTTGGTTGTAACACTTTGAAATAGATTATTATATTTTAAGAATCTAGAAATTTAAGTGGTAATTGTTAGTGTATAATTTTAAAGTCGTAATTAATTTAATTAATTACGTAAATCTTAGTTTCGATATCTCTATATCAATACACATTTTTTTTGTTATTACCTATTTACATGACAAACTATAATTAAATTGGCTGTTTCTTCGTTTACTTTATACATAATGAGTCGCAAACCGGCTATTGTGATTTGGAACAAAAATCTAGAATAACCTTACTAGAACTTACGGCATGCAAAGATTTATGTAACAGTTTTGTGAGCGAGCGCGATGACCGCGAAATAGAGATAGAATCAGTTATATTTTTAAATGTTATAATAAATTGAAAGGCGAATCAGCTGAATTGGACGTGAGTGTAACGACGTCATCGATCAGAGCGACCGCTTACAAAACGCTGGTCAATGAAATGAACTATTGTCGGGAGCGTTATGAACTCTCTTCTGAAAAATTTGATCACTTCCGCGGCAGAGTTATCCAGAAATCGAATGCTAACTGATAAATTGCAACACGAAGTGGATATGTATAAAGTGAACGCGACAGTTAAGTTGTGCGATTCAATACGAATGGTACGGAACGCTTTGACACGGAGAATCCGTATTTGAGTTTAAACTGTAACGATGTAAAAAGAGTTAAAAAAAAGTCAGAAATACATTTAAGATAAATAAAATTGCTAAGCGATCACAAAAAAGTCAAAACAACTGAATTGTAATTACTAATAATAATAATAATTGTAAAATAAAGAATTATATTGTGAAATAAAACTACGAGGCTGAGGTTGTTCGTAAAGATTCTGTATATTGGGATTTGCAGAACCAATTATAACATTTGCAAAACAACTTACAAAAAACAACTGCACAATTCGAATCGCACAACTTGCTAATACTAAGACACTGTCCGCACTGCCAAATAAAATTCGCACGAAAATAGATCGGCACCGCATTGCATTTCGATTTGTATCAAGACACAGATTTTTCCTGCCTGAATTTTTAACCGCTAGTGCGGCTACTCCTATAAGATTCAATCTCCTGCAAGAAAAAAAATCGCGCTGTGTAACAACACAGTGCGGACGGGGCTTAATTCTAATTTGAATTATAAAGATTTGGTGTGTGACGTACATAGTATCGAGTGATCGCGTGGACTGCACCAGTCTCATTTACGGGTCAAAACATAATATTAAATGTGAAGATATAAATCATTTACACCTGCTCGGAGGACTATTGCACTCCACACCGGTCTGACCGCCGAGGGCCGAGGGAGGACGGTGATTTATTTAACGAATGGGTTTTGGATTGGGATCCGTGGCGAGTGTGTGAACCACCGGGTACTAAATGTCTGTATGCCTGGAGTTTCATACAGCGTCATTGAAAATAAAACTTTAATGGGTAAACATAGCGAGAACCCAACAATTATTACATCGGTGGGGTAACCTTTAGTATCCGTAGAAAAGATATGGTTGCCTCTTCCTCCCGCCTTTTGGGATTTTTTCATAGAAATAAACTAAAAATAATCTTGTGCGCTTTTCCATGTTCAAAACTTTTGTCGCAAAAGCAAAATAAAAATGTATTATGAATAAACTTATGTCTCGGCGTCATATGATGGCAATATATCCAGTTTTTTTAACATAAATATATTTAAATCTAATATTATTGTTACTAAAGATACCATATTCCTATCCAAATATTTTAAACGATATTTAAATAAGCTTGTAAAATTGATTCTGTTATTAATTAGAGCAGAGTTTATTTATAAGAGTGACTGCGACTCAATTGGATCTAGAAGTTCTGTTGGAGTGTGGAGCTCTATGGATTTAAACGAGCTGCTTCGACAGAAAGAGACCCCAACTTAGTAATGTAAAATAAATAGGGTTCTGTCGACAAAAGAGAATTTGCAGATTCTTTCCATTTAAATTTAACGTTTCTTAACAATTCCCTCAATTCAGAATGTAATTCGACATAAAATCGTATATTTTATTTTTTATTATCATTTCAATACAAATAATTTTGCACGGTTCCCTATAATATGGATGAAAGATGTAATACGAGGGCTGCATCATTGTGACATTGGTGAGCTGGTGCTGCGAAGTAGGATTAAAATAAAAAAAAAAAGAAAAAAACTTGTTCTTAGTATATAAATGTATAGATAGTAAATAAGTAAGTAATTTCTATAATAAAAATAAATAAAATAAACATAAAGAAATAATAAAATGTAATAGGATGCCGAGTGAACGAATTAAATACGAGCTGTTAGATTAAAATAAATTAAGAATGTTATATTTTTAAAACGAAACAAAATTATAATAATTATATTAAATAACAAATAAAAAATTATTAAAACAAAATCCATGATACAAAAAATGGAAAATGCATCAAATTAAAGGAAAAAAAGTAGGTATTGCAAAAAAACAAATAATTTAAGGTAATGAATCTAGTTAAAAAGTTTAATTAATATTTCAGAAAAAATATTCATGTAACGCTAAAATAGAAAAAAGAATAGATACAAAGATCACTGTGAGTCAATGTATAGAGCTAAGGATTACAACGCCTCGCGGGGCTCATATCCCGCGCCACGTTTTTCTATTAACTAACTTGTATTAGAAAGAGAGAGTTGCTGATTGTCGAATGGAGAAGGTATAACGCTTTTTCGTTACGTAACGATTTCTACCGCCTCACACCCCCTGCAAGCCGCGTGAAGGAACTTCGTTCCAAAAAATCCCTTTGATGTAGATCTCATGACGTTGATTCCCTTATAAGCGAATGATAAAGTTCATATTTGGATGTATGCAAGCCGTACATAGAGAGCTCAAATGTGCCATTCCTCTGCGCTGCAAGCGGGCATGCCAACTGCTATTGAAATTATATATAATAAAAGATAAAATTCAAACTTTTCTTTGTTCATCCTCGTCTGGACGAAAAGTATATTTATCTGGCCCTCCTTCATCACAGCTCATTATACTTAAAGGGTACTTGTAAGTACAACCCTCGTAACAAAGGGTGGATCCAACCTTCAAGTCAGGGGGGCTCGAAAGCCGAGGTTCAGTCAGGATTGACTTTAATTCGCTTACAATAGTAAGACAAAGGCCCAGCACAACGAAAGGGTCATTACCCCGCCGCCTCTGGATCCGCCCTCGCTCGTAACGTTCTATGCACCGCAAGGAGCTTGCCTCCTCTAAATGATGTGTACTAGGCTACAGTTCCATCGCTGGCTCGATGCATATTAAGGATTTCAAATGCAGTTTTCCTCGTGACGTTCTCCTTCGTCGTATATAGAGGATGTCAATTAATATTCCACATGAGCTAAGTCGTTCCGTCGATTCGCATTTCGAGCGGACTTTATCGATCATCGCGTATATTCTCGTCGGTGAAGTTAATGTAAACGATTATACAAACGTTAACAAATATTGTCAATTAATATTTGACTAATGTAATATTTCAGTTATAGAAATGCATTCAAATGTCTTTTCTTAAAATTTATTTTTTCGTTTTCAATACAAGAGCTACTTTGTACTAAAATCATTTGTTTGATTGAGCGGTGGTGGCTCAGTGTTTTAGAGTATCGCCTTTCGAAATAGAAGTTGCTGGGTACAATCCTGATCACTGGCGAATTGACTGATAAGTTTAAAATAAAAACTGATCGGCCAGAGCACGCTGAACCTTAAATAAAAGATTGCGAGATGGATGGTGTGTCTCAACGGTGGGCCGATTGAATCTGACACAACGAAATCAACCAACGTCATTCGTCAATACTGGTGACGTTTCGTTTGTTTTAGTCTAAGATCCGACTGAGTGATTTCTGCGTCTATCTGTTTTTTAACCAAAATGCAATTTTTATAGATTATTATTAGAGAATTATTATTAATTGAGGAATGCGTTTCCTATTCTGTTGCCAATCACAATATGGCCGCAAGTACTTTTAATTAAAATTTTATCAAATGATATTGTTTTATACAATTTAGTTCATTTGTTTTTAAGATGAATTATAAATAATTCAAGGAAAAATACGTAAAGAACTTAAAAAGTTTTGGTCTCGATTTCTCATTTGGTCGGAACCTATTGGCTTGTTAATACTTACTAGTTACAAAACGGTTTCAGATGAAACGAAAAATGGCAATCCAAGATTTGAAGTTCTTTGATAAATTTTAGTAGCTTTATTTTTTTATTTTATCATGTTATATCAATTATATTCAGTATAATATATTGATGTGATTAATATATTTCATATAGTGATTTAAATATAATTATTTAATATATTTCATGTAAAGAGTTCAAAAATTAAAAGTTAATATGTACATGATAATTCATTTAAACGAATTCGAAAGTTAATTTCTAAATACATGTTCTATTGTGTATGGTGTTATTTTCCGGAAATTAATTATTGGACGCTTGACTTGCGACATGCAGTAACACCCAGCATGCAACCCACCGTTGACTGTCATCTTCATCCAACAAATTGAATATTAATTCGAGAGGATTGACAGATATCGAATACCTATGCAAGTCAATTTTCTATTTATCTTAACCACCAATTATTACTTACAATTTCTACGTATACTTATGTCAATTAAGCACATCTTCAGGAAAATACAGGTAGTCACATCCACTAGGGAATCAGGAGTGTTAAAACTACTAAGAGATGCGCTCTGAACCACCTCGTCTGACGCACAGTCATGTAATGAGTGGTATGTCAAAGGTGACAAAAGCCCCTCCACCAGCAATCACGGGCATTCTCTAATGAGCATGCTAGTCGGTTGTCGCAGAATAACCATCACCATCATTGTCCAAATTGTCACAGACGAGCGTCCAATGTCGCAATATTTACAAATGTAAATATTAATTTGGTCATTAAGCATATTATTCTTATCTTTATGTTTTAAAATTTCAAACGATACCAGAACATCTCATTTTAAACCTTTCTTACATTTACGCAAAACATCCAACTTTTGGTCGTTTGTGACCGGTCTCTATCAAATGTTTGGCAAAATTAGATTTAACTCTTTTATTGTTCCTATATGCTGAAATATTTTTTTTGTATTGAGTTTGGAAATTATGTCCAGTTTCATCTATATGAACAGACTTATGTACATTATGTTATATATTTTATCTATTAAATACGTTTTAAATATTGAGAAAGATCTTGTTAACTATCTGGAGTATAATTTTTAAAAACATTTTATAAATATTTTACCGTATCTGTTTCAGTGTTTAGTCAACGATTAGGTTTTTTGGTTCGCCTGAGTAATTGTCAACAACCGGCTCATGAATTGACGTCACTTTGCGCTGATTGATATCCGTTATAATGCTTCTAATTTTAACAGAAATATTCAGTTTAAAATTGTAACTTTTAAGCACTTTTTACAACTATTATTTTGGAATCATTGACATAATTTCACATTGTAATCTCGAGGGAAGTTCCTCATTGAATTCCTTTAGATGTGCTTCATTAAATACAAAAAGTATATAAAAAAAATATAATATTTATATGTAAAAATAAAACGAATATGAAACGTTAATCTCATGGATCAGCCTTGCGCCGGTAATCTTAAACATCATTCATAGCGTCATTACATTGTAATGCATAAGTAGTGTCAATAACAAATCCTTACCTTTCGGTAGATCATATCGATCGCGCAAAAAAGATAATAAATCTGGGTCCGCTGATTGGTCGAGCCGCAGCGGCTGTGTTTTCAGTATCGCTTCCATCACTCTGCTTCTCTGTTTGTATTTCAACTCCCTCGTTTGTTTAAAATCAACGGCTTCACACGCCGCACTGCTATTGCTACATTGTTGCGGTACGGCGTAATTATATTCGTCTTCGATTTTGTAATAAGCTCTGTCACTTGTCGATTGCGGGTTAGTTAAAGGATTTTCTAATAATAATATTAGAAATATATAACGACATGTCCCAGCATTAGTTTTACACATCGTTTACCTACCACTCAACTACAACTGTATCAAGCGATGGTCGATCTGCTACGCGCGTTGCGAAACCGGCTTCAGTTAATCGACCGGCAGTCAATGTGCCCATATTCATTTTTAGGGTTAAAGTAGTCCTAAAAGAACCCTTATAGTTTTGCAATGTCCGTCCCTCTGTCTTAACTCTAAGACTTTTAATATTAAAAAGTAATGTAATGTAATTAATCACGCCAACAAATTGATACAATGAAAACTTGAAATAATTTTTTTTACTTTCCGTACATATTCTGTATCTTTTGCTCGAAGATACAGAATAGATTAGCCAATAAAGCTAGTATAACATTCGAAACTTGCATGAAACAACCTGATAGCCGAACCAGTTCAATTCCGGGTTTTTTTTTCGTTAACATATTCAGATACGGTATTATATCGTTATGGTCGCAAAATAACGTTTTATGATTATGTTCAATACATTGAAAATCTTCTAGAAGCTAAGTAAATTATCAATTCTGTGGTGGAATGTACGATGGTTTCTAATTTTGCTACTTTAAATAAACAATTCTTTTTATTTGTATATTAATACTAACATATCTATCTTTTCAACAAAAGATTCTATTAACTTTTCAACAACGTAAAGTTTGGGGGGAATTTTTCTCGTCTATTCATTGGCGTGGGGTATTGTTGGATGGCTCATTCAAAAATATTGCGGTTCTGTGATAACCATTTTTCGATTTAGGTATCCATTTGTGAAATATTAAGCTTTAAAGTGCGAAATGGATGGTTATTCTAGAATATGTGAAAAAAAATCACAGCAATAATATATATATATATATATATATATATATATAACGAAATTAAAAGGAAAACTATGACAGTTGAATAGGCTTTACAAGTCTAGTAATAATATCGACCAATTTATAAGATATATATGGATCAGAAAAAGCAAAATTTCATTTAAATTCATTTGAAAATAATTTAAATGGCGTTATTGGTAGTATAAAACAGGTAGTAAATGTAAGTTTATGAACTATGTAAAATTGTAGATATATAAAATAATATCATCAATCATTAACACCTGTCCTATGTGGGCCCGTCTTTAGACATCATTAGCCGTTAAATTGTAAACTCTATTAATAGGTTCACAGTATCAACCAAAAACTCCCCCCTTTCAAGTCTGCACACTGTGACGAGCTACTATGGAGCCCTACGCTGTGCGTGTCGCGACGCGCACTTGGCCGGTTTTTTAACCTTGGTCAAGTTCAAGTCGTTTACATTGAGTAAGAACGTAACATTTTTTGTGATTACAAGTGTTACGTATAAAAAAATGTAAATGACATGAATCTAGTATTTAATTAAGTTTGAGTGATTAGTGATTTTACATTTTCATTTTAATTTGCTTTATTTTTTCTCATTATTTTTCGAAGAAATTACATGTATCAATTTTATTAACTGTTATAAGCGTTACTGTAATTGTTTATGGAAATATTAATAAATTATACTAATCGGCGAATATCTGTTAATTAAATGTCTATGTTTCAGAATAATGAATGTTATTACGTAGTTTAAAAATACTTTAGTGCGAGTAAAAGGTTTTTTACGCAAATCAATAACATCAGAAAATTATTTTTTGTATTTTTTAAATTCAGCACAAACTTTATTGAAATAAATAGTTTTCTTTAATGATGCATATCATAAACCTAGTACTTTTTCTTAAGTCCATCGCATTTACTAACCGGGCGGGTGATTTTAGGTGATACATTCGTTAAAAGAGTTTTATTTATGCTTCGTTCTCATTAAATGCATGAGGTATATGTTTTTTTTTAATCAGGTATATGTTGACTTGATAATGTCTTATAAATTGATGAACACCGGCTGTAGTCACGAAAAAGCATGACTCATTGTCGCGTTCCGCCTGAGCCGAGCGTGCGAGCGAAAGCGCGGAACAATAGAGAGGAACGATCGGCCTAAGCGTTCGGCTTGTGACGCATCTATCTCTTTACTGTATAATTTAAGTAGACAAATATTTGAATTAACGAGTGCAAATAAATGTTAATTTATCGAAAACATTGTTATTTTCAATTAACTCCTTCGTATTATACAAAATAATGATAATTCAGTGATGATAATTCAATTCAATTCATAAAAGAATGCAATTTTTCATCAATGTTTTCCTATGACATTATCACGTAAAATTATCGTCCGTAAACCGACTTTACAGACATCTAATTTTTTTGCACTATTTAAGTTAGTGAACTGTAAAAAGAATACCGATTGGACAAAATTTTCTCAATAGAATTAAATTTCAAAACAAACCCTGATAGTTTGCTTTTTCAGCTGTTATTCGGAATTGGTAACGGATTTCTCTGTACTTCTTTTTCAGGAGAACTGTGCTGACAGTTTAACAAACTAATAAAACAGTTTTTTATTTATTAACGTCGTTTTATTTTAAACGAACTTTACGTGGTTGGCGCTCACGTCTTTTATTTTGAGGCCACGCTTACTACTGCTATTTCATTTTTCGTGTACGCTGATAGTAATAGTCTTACTCGTTTACTCATCGATCAGATGTTCTTTATTGGTAATGTGACCGCGCTGGGACATCCCCCTCGACACATCGCGGTATCGCCTTAAGCGACTAAATGTTTACCTTTTTATTGTTGCCGAAAAAATAGTTTGTCATCATCGACAATTATTGACACTTCCAGTGAGTATTGTATTCAAAAGTATATTGTCTTCAAATTAATAATGTACTTTAAATCTCTCTTTTTTTTCTTAGTAAAGATGGTAGCATTATTGTAGCGCCTACCCCATGGTAAAGTATTATAAGTATGCATCATTCTACATGTGTCGCCGGAGTGGACACAGCGTTTACTTAATTGTGCTTTGTAACGGATTGTGTTTGGTTTTGAGACGAGTTAACGACTTTTCAGTGACTGCTGGACATTTACATGCATTCAGGTATATATCGAAAGGATGGAAATAAGAACAGTAATAAAAGTTTCAAGACCTTTTCTTGGAACAAAGAGGTAGTTAGGTTGTCTTGTACGTGTCACTTGCTTACATCCAACTTCTTTTTATGATGTCAGCTGCCTTTTCAGCGATCATTAGAGCAGGTCCATTGGTGTGCGCAACAGTTTGTCGTGGAATTATGCTGCTATCTACGACTCTAAGATTTTTCATTCCGTACACTCTCAACTCAGGATCCACTACTGCATCGGGGTCAGTAGAAGGACCCATTTTACAAGTGCCCACCTGATGGTGTTCTGTGGAAGTTATTTGCCTTATTGCGCATTCCCAGTATTCATCTGAATTGAAAATTAGATTTCTACATTCTGGAAAATCTGGTTCATGTAATTTAGCTCCGTATTGCTGAAACGGTGGCGACAAACCCATTTCTATGATATGTCTCACGGCCGCTATTATAGTTGCCACATCTCTAGGATGGGACAAGTAATTGCCGACTATCTTCGGATGACTAAAAGGGTTTCGATCTTTTAATTCTAAGTAGCCTTTGGATTTTGGGTACAGCAATAAAGGAAATACACTCCAAGTTTCTTTGTTTACCAAAGGGCCGAATGCAGCATTAAATATATCATCTCTTATCATCATACCTTTCCTTATGGCTCCTCCGCCATCCGAAGCCAAGGAGCCTGCTATCGAAATAAGTTCTATATCCACAAGGACGTCTGGCTCGTAAGGGACAGGGGTTTTTATGTACCCTAAACCTTCTACTCCACCCGGAGAAGCTAGCACGCCATCGCCGAACTGTAACCATCTAAGTATATTTCTTAAATTAGCTTCTCGTTGTTCCATAATACTTATATTACTCGTGTTCAAGGTAAAAATGACTCCATCAAAAGATATATGGTCATATAAAGTTCTTCCGACGTTAAGATTTTGTATCACCGGTATACCCATACTTGTTAAATGGTCTTCCGGTCCTATACCCGAGAGCATTAGTAGTTTAGGAGATTCTATTGGTCCTGCAGATATAATGACTTCTCTCCTTGCTTTCACTACATACTTATTTCCGTATCTTACAAATTCTACCCCGGTCGCTTCTCTGGTTACGGGGTCGATCATTATTTTCGTCGCTCTAGATTCGGGGAGAATGTGTAAGTTTTTGCGATTTTTATGCGGATGTAAGTAAGCTTTCGCAGCGCTGAGCCTATGACCTTGACGCGTAGTCAATTGAGCGTACCCGAGGCCAATTTCGTTAGGAGAGTTGTAGTCCACGGTCGGGTTGCCGAGTAATCTTCCAGCTTGCAGAAACGCTTCCACGAGTCGTGTTCTGAAACGTTAATAAATTTTCTGAAATCTTTCTTTCGGATGGCTTATAAAAATTGGGAAACGATTGAGAAAAATTTATAGTACTAAAAGATATATTGTAAAATAAAGAATCTACCTAAAATCATTTTTTTTCTGTCTTTTTCTAAGGACTGCTAGGATGATTCTCGTAATAACAAAGCTTAAACTTGTTTTTATGTAAAAACTAGTCTTCGTTCGCGACTCTGCCCGCGTGGAAATATAATGAAATCCTTCATCTATTCTATTGCATGTTTTCTCTTTCAATCATGATCTTGAACCCGATTCTGTTCTCGAAATCAATTCTGTTTTCAACGTCTGTTCCGATTCTGTATTGCGCTCTGTGTACCATTCATTATATCGATTATAGCAATAATTCACGACTTCTCACCGGTTTTTCAATGTATATCAATTACATTGAAAAACGGGTGATTCTAAATTCTTTTGTTTGGGTGGATAGTACCCCTGCAGCTATAGCATTAAAATTGTGGAATCGGGACGCACCGATTCTAAGCTTTTGCTTAGAATCCCAAATCTCGCGGCTAAGGCGAGCACTACCACTGCAGCATCGGGGCTGAAGAGTGTAAATTAGCGGTTTACATACTCTTGTACTTCTCTATACAAACAAAATACAAGTAGGTACGGAGTTTCAAAAGTATGTTTCGAACGAGTTTGTATTTAAATTGTATGCACGCCTACTTTCAACTATTTTTCCATTTTTCGTATTTTTGAAAAATCTAGATTCCTATCTGTGCTATTCAAGTCTCGTTAAAATCAGTTCATCGGTTTCGGAGAGAGCTCAGACAAACAAACGGACAGACAATCAAATTAAAAAATGCGCGTAATGAGTTTTGGTAACAGGCAAATAACGATGTGGGGCAAAGAAAAATAATTGCTTCGAAATCACTGACAGACGGTTCAGTTGTTTTTTTTTTTTATTTATTGAGACGAGTGTAATACCTGAATGGAGGATTTTCAATTGAAACCTTCCCCTTGTATCCTTTGTATTGATCGCCGCTGTCGTATCTCAAATTGGTTTTCTCCAGTTTTATATAATAAGGTAAGACGTCTCCGTAGGACCTGTGTCGAGAAAGGGAGCCAAATTAATCTTTTTGCCCTTCGTAGTTGGTATCGGAAATATTCAATGTTAATAATAAAATGCTAATCACCTTTGACAATAGGGTACAGTATGCAATCGAAAGGTGCTTTAGGATACCGCAACATTAACAGTTCAGTCTTGAATTTGCAACGAGTGCGTATGCTCTTGACAATGAGAACGAATGTTCCAGTTGTAATCATAAGATACGGAGCGTGACCTTGAAATGAGCATGACTTTGAAATATTTATGTTTTAATTAACCAGAAAGACTAGAATTTTTTTCTGAACTTCTGTGTACATGAAGTAATCTTCAATGTAAGGGGTCTTGCATTGTAAATAATAATGCCTTATGAACTAACATAGCCGATTTCAATCTTTATCAAATCTAAAATATATATGCGCTATGAGTAAGATGGCATTGAATAAATGAATACCACCTATATAACGTTTCGAAAAATTAACGTTATTTTATTTATATAAATATAAACTCGCACCTTTTTCCCAAAGAGATACGCAGGCAGAGACTACTGATTTTCACATGGTACGATCTTTGCATATCTCCCTTGCTTCACTGACATCTATCAATCGCTTCATGCAGGCAATTGACGTGCTATAGAGTCACCTACCATCCGTAATTCCCGTCGGCGGCGATCCTGTCCCAGTCTTCGGGCCGGCCGCGTGTGTACAGCATGTAGTTGATGACGCTGGTGCCTCCCACGGCGCGCCCGCGGGGCCAGAAGCACCGTCTAAACTCCATGCCTAAGACAAACGGTATCCGTTATGCCGATAGGTGCAGATTATTCAATCATCGAGTAAAAGTTGTTCATAGAATAATAAGTTGACGTGTGCTTGAGACCACACGATTAAAATGAAAACCATCAAAGCATGATTAATAATACGAAATACAATTATTTTTTTTTGTGCAATATTGATAAAATAATAAACATTTACAATATATATCATTATAATTGTGTATAAATTATACTGGTAAATTTTCCTCTTGACTGGTCGTCACGTTTACATATGTACACACGCGTATACTATTAAATAACGTATTTAATAAAACGTATTCGTATGTATATATGTATGTATTGGTATGTATGGTATGTGAATTTTCCAGACTGCACTTATACAATCTAGTTAGTGTTCCTTTGATCTATATTTGAACCTTCCAGACTGCACTGATACAATCTAGTTAGTGTTCCTTTGATCTATGCATGTATAGTTACGATATTGTTCTTTATTTAAGATATGATTTAGTATTTTTAAAGAATAATATATATGGGTGTATAATTTTGACAGTATAACGGTAACGACAGTCATTTTAAGTTTACACAATTCGTCTGCTGATTAAACACCTCAATATTATACTGACACTATATGTGGGCTAAAGCACTGGACAGTAAAATTGATCGTTGTTAGGTCTCCTTATAAAAATAATTTATTAATAAAACGGATAGTGCGAAAGTTAAATCAGGTTAAATATTAACACTACATTTAAAGCGGTGTGATTCAAACTCTTACGTGTAAGTTAACTGTTAAAGTTAAAAACCAAACATGTCAAAATATTGATAGTCTTAGATATTGGCATTTCTGACATTAATTTAATGTCACAAATGCTAATATCTTTAAGATTGCCTTAGTTTACTGCCAATTTTGGAGTTAAAACTCTGTATTTTGACGTGTTCAGCTTTTAACTTTAACATTTAACTGTTAATTATTTCAAATGAAAGTTTCAAGCGCACCGTTGTTAGTGTTTCTAATCGATTGTGCGGTACAAACCGTGTTTATGACAATACTGAATGCGACTGCTACGTCATGCTCTCTCATGTAACGCTCGTTGGGGGAGTATAGCAGTGACGTGTTGACGATATCTCTCTCGCTCCCTTAGTCGACTCGAACCGACTTTACCCGAACGAGCGTTACATGACCGAGCTGACGTGACGGCTCAGTCTCATTCAACAAACACAAAATAAAGTGCTCAGCGCGCCTAAAGAAATTTTCACTTCAACTTAACCATAAATTTAAAATTACAATTGTAAAAGTTAAATAGTTTAAGTTAATTTTTATGTAAAATCAGTTTATAATATAGTCAATGAATAATTTGCATTGATTGTTCAAAAATCACTCCTAATACTATAAAACATGGATATATGAATATGAACGAAAGATACAGATTAAATTTTAAACTATGGTATAGGTCTTTATTCTACTAATTGTGCTTATAGCTAAGACGTTGTACGGTCACTGTATAAAAATCATAATTAAGGTTATGACATTATTTATCAGACGTCTGAACTCACTTTATGAGACTCAATTAAATCCAATTTACCGCGGCAGACGTCCGGCTGTAGTTCCATTCTGTAAGGCCACGTGTAGCCGGTGCGTTGGAAGTACGACGATATGACCGGCACGTCGGTGAGCAGGTTCTCCGGCAGCCCGACCTCCAGCGCCAGCACGTCGACGCCCCTGTCCTCGGTGAGCCGGGAGGCGAGCACCGACCCGGACGAACCCGCGCCCACTATCACGTAGTCGTACTCCGACCACGGCGATTCTAACCCTATAATCGTGAAAAAAATTCTTGTATTAGAAATTTTTAGCTTATTCTGGAATAATGTCAAGAATACTCTAAATCTATAGAGGAATGCTTCACTGTATGTCTTCATTTTAATTTCTAATAAAAACTTGCAATTTTACTGGGTATAACCGATTTAAATAAATAAAAATAATAATATATCGTCATTGCTGTAGTTCAGTGGTGTGCTATTTATACATATGAATATTTTGTTCAAGGTTATTAGCTTTCTGATTTATACGTTTTTTTTTTTACTTGTGTTAATGAACATATAAATTCGTTTATACAATACTAAATAATTATAACCTTGTAAAATAAACATTTTAATTGACTATAAAGACTGTGGTATCTAACATATCACGCCGGCGCATTTTCGTGCTGCAACTAAGTTGACCGCACATGAAGAGTTTCCATAAATATTTAATATATTTTGTAAATTGTCTGATTTACGAAATTATTCGAAATTATGCACCTCCTCATAGTTGACCCAGAATTGAAATTCAATTTTAGAATTGAGTCAAATAGTTTCCGGAAAAGATACTCAATAGTTTAAGGTTTTAGTTTGGAAATACTTTTTTTTTTTTAATTAAAACTGGGTCTAGTTGTTATGGTTACCGTAAAAATCTGTGAAATGCGCTATTACACAACTCATAATGTGATGCATTTGATCGAACATATTTTTTTGCGTCTTCTCTACAACTATTTCCATCGTTGTACTGTCCTTAATACATTTCCAAAGTGGGAAAAGGTCCATATCATTGTACATATAACTTAATGAAGATTAATTCTGTCAGCTTGAAAAAAAATATATGTACCTAATAGAAAAAAAAACATTAAAATAGTTTAGTTAAAACTTTTCCATCAATCAAGATCGTTGTGTGAAATTTGTCAAAACGATCACTTGGGAAATAATCCATTAATTTAGCTTTTTTTTTTGTATTAGCTTTGGAATTACAGCAAGTAGTTTCCTATTAAAAATGGCTGTCTAATTCGGTATTGTTAAATTACAATGTATAAAAATGTGATTTTAAAGATAAAGAGATCAATCCACAAATGGGGCATAATAATTTTTGGGGGCGACTGTAGTGAGTAAATCGGTCTCTTCGTTGCTCATCTGTATCTGTGTGGGTTGTATTAGTTACAATAATATACTCTACATTAGTCCGGTCAAGTTAGTTCAAAATGTAGCGGTAAGGTTACAATAATACGCATAGAGCTAAAAATTTGTACTTTACTTTGGAATACAATTATAAATGAGATGTGAAAACTTTCCATCAAGCTCACATCTGCACTAAAATTAATTCAAGGTCAAAATTCGCAAGTATGGTTTTTTTTTTGCATTTTTCAGTCAAACGGTAAATTTTATCATATAAATATGTCTAACAAAAATTATAGATAATGCAATTATGTATAAAAATTGTTCTTACACTTTTTTTCCTAAGAATCATTATTTCTGAGTTATAGCGATTCAAAAAGTTAAAAAAGATGTGTTCTTTGTAGTATGCATCACGTTTTCGCTCCACCGTACCGCACCCCTTGGCGCTTTTTTGTTTTTAACGTGGCGTCCCTGGTAAATCTATTCAAAAATATATTGCAGCCCTGTTTTACTAAAAAATATTGTATTAAATGAAAAATGGTACTTTTCATGCATTGCAACGAAAGTTAACAGTATAATTCATATATAAGTGATTTGACTAATTTTTTTCACAAAATGAAAAACAATGAAAGAATTTTGCGAAATTCTTTATATATTCATGTAATAACCTTTATGTAATCCAAATAACTGTTTCTACATAGTCACGTTTGCGAATAAAAAGTTTGAAAATTTATAACGAAAGGTCACTCTCATGAAAATTAGCTTTTATGGATTTACTAGCCGCGCTCAAAGCAATTACGACAAAGAATACGTCGAGTAGTTTGTTGTTTAATATTTATGAATATTAACTTGTATTTTAATTAACATTTATTTATGTATAAATAATTTATGAAGCTAGACTTCTGATTACACCCTACGCACCACACAGTACCTGACTGCAGTACACGACTCTTTAAGACGAAATGTGTTACTACTTTTTTATAGTCATACACTTCTTTTTGTTGAAGAACTAAATTCCATGCATACGTGTTGCAATCTTTATATTTCGTGAAAAGTTATGGCTAACCTTCATAATGAAGAAGGTTAACCGTAATCTTTTCGCATAACCGGTTTCGGTTAACCTTTTGCATAATTATGCGAGTTATGTCACAATTTTTTTTTGCCATTAATACATAAATTATATTGTAGTCTGCGTCATAAGTCGGAAGAGCATTCGTTTAATTTTAGTCAATTATCGTCAAAAAAAATATAGCTGACTGAAATTCATACCACCGTTGCGCCAGTGACTGACGCTTTGACAATTTCTAAATTAAATCTTATTCGCTTATTATTTTAATGACTTGCTTGGGATATACGATTGGCTCTTCCATGAATTTGCTACGTTTTTAACAGTTTATTTAGTGTAATAGGTCCAATAGTCCAAAAAGTTGCAATAGTGCAACAGTCATCCGAAATTATTTGGTTTTGTGAGAATGATAAAATTTGCGAAATTGCTCCAATAGTTTTAGTATTATTTAAAAAAATAATTGTACACACAAATCCAACGTTCTCCTTAAAGTTTCTTCGTCATTGCCAAAATTATTCCATACCAGAATTATGTAATTCCAAAACTTCACGTATCACAGTGACAAGTTTTGAACTGAAAGCGTGTTACATTTGATAGCAGGAGAGAAAAAGAGGATGTAACACTCTTTTCTTTGAAAACTTATCCCTGTGATAAGTACACAAAGATTTAAATAAATTATTCTTTTGATAGTCCTTTAGTTACGTTAATATGCGAATTTATTGTATGATTAATAACGCTACGTTATTTCATTACGGAGGTCCTGTGAGACCATCTGGATTCATCAACAGGACCTTGAACACCATCTAAGATCAGAGTACTTGGAAAGACAAGTCAAATTAATTTATATTCGATGAGGGCACGTCGTTTCATTACGTAGTTCTTCTGATCACTTTCCAGTTTCATCAACAGGACTCTGGACATAATCTAGCACCAGAGTACTTAAGATAAATCAGACAAGCCTAAACTTGATGGGGGTACGTCGCTTCGTCACAGAGGTCCTGTGGCCACGTTCTGGCTTCACCAACAACATCTTAGACTTCATCTACGATCACAACACCGACGACAAATGAAACGAGTCCAAACTCGACGGGATTGTGTCGTTTTGTTACAAAGTTTCTAGATCGCTATGTATGTCCATCATCAGATCAACTCTACGATATTATAATGTTGCATTATCATCCGATTTACATAATACTAATTGTCAGCTCAGTCGGAGTGGATCAAATTTAATTTATAATATTTGATTACTCACGGACAGGCACCCGGATAGTTGAAACTAAATATGATCGGAAAAAGTTATAGTTATCTCCTTTTACTCGCCGCATCGCGCGCGATGCGCATTGCAGTTGGCTAACAAAAAACATGAAGCCTACTCAACTTTTAACATTCTTACTAATAATAATTTATAATTATCTGGTCTATATGGTAAACTGTTACAAAAACGAATGTTCGTTCTTCAGACTTTATATGACTTTTAGCCTTTCAGTAGACATAACAAAAAATCTCTTTCAAAGAATATTGGCAAGGTAGTTAATTGGTTTTAGTTAGGATGCGCGGATATAATCACGATTTATTTATTTGATTTATTTAATACAACCGAATTTACGAGGCATAAATCCTCTTGAATATGAGCTCTTTTATGTTTGTCATTTATTTTTTGTAATAAATAAATATCCTTATTTTGTTTATAAAAAATATAAATATCCTTAGTAGAAAGTACTAGTATGTATTTAAGAATATCCATTTTGTATCGCTGCAAAGTAATAATTATAGAACTTATTTATAAGCCTAATTTTGATTCCCATATTTCTAAAGTCATAATAAACATCACACAAAAAGTGCTAGTTAAGAACGAAAACATGTTCTAATTCAAACTGGCAACAACACAGCTGGCCTCTCGCTTGATGTAGAGTACGAAGGGTATGAAGTCCTCGAGCTCGGAAAAGTGAACTATTCCTATTTCGATGGATTGAATTGCATTATATCTAAATCATTGCAGCCATCAAATTAATATTAATTATTTTATAAACATCCTGCGACTTATAATGTACGCAAAATGCTGAATAAAATAGCGGGAAGTGGATCACATTTCACTGGTACTATTACAAACAGACAACGGACAAGTGGAGATAAACAAAACCAGTGTAGATGCCTTTACGACATGAAAACGTATTTGGGCATCTGAGGGAAAATTCACGGTAGGTAAGCGGCAACTTACTAGTGACTATTTGAACTATTACTATTTTAAGAACATCATATTTCTTGTTTATTGTCTTAGTTATAAATCATTTTTAATTTGGCCATAGTAAAATAGAGTTAATTAAATTTGTCCTTTCTATTTTTTTTCTTTATATTGTTTTTTTTTTTCTTATCTATTTCTTAGTTTTTATTATATTTATTATTCTTCAAAACTTTAGCATGTAACAAAATAAAAAAGTTATTATCAAACTGAATTTGTCTCGGGGGACGATTTGTTATTATTATCACATAATTCTAATAGCTAGCATTTCATGCGACATTAAACAGCATATTATTTCATGGTCACTTTCTATTCACCTCCGGGCAATGGGTAGGAGTCTCTGAACACGCTGAATATGTCAAAAGCTGCACTTCCACGACTGCTCGGCGTCAGCGTCTGTATGAGGGTGTCCATGATCGCCCCTCTCGGCCACGGGGCCGCGCTGCCGTTGTCATTCTGCGTGTCCGCGTACTCTGTGTAAAGTGCCTCGGGTGTCAAATATCTGACGCTCCATTGTCCGAAAGCATCTAATATGAACGCGAACACTATGACACTTATAATGATATATGGATTCATGTTTTTTTTCACTTATTGAATTCGTATTTATTCACTCACAAATTAATGTGTATGCATTCAACATTTTTAATATTCACTCATTTGCAATTTTTATTATTTTTAATTAAAAAATACGATTCTAAAAACCGAACCTCCTTCGGCTCAATCAGAACGTGATATGATTGCGGTAGGCCTTTAGATTCGTATATTAATTTCTCGATTTCACAGATTAACGAAAAAGTAGAGGCATTTTTGAAACTTGATACTCTTCATAATTTCTTAGACTACAGGTGGTTTTCTAGTTGTGGCAAATACTACCACATTTAAATATGATATTAATTATTATGTTACGAAACATCTTGTTATTGTAAAATACACATGATTGTTGTTGTAAAATACACATCTTGTTAACGTAAAATCTAAAGAAAAGCATAACGTATTTTCATTCAGTAACATTTTTTGGTATAAAGCGACTTTATTTGCATCAACCAGTAATGATGATACCTAAGTTATTGTGGCGCAATAGTCCACCCACTCCTTATCGTCACTTCCGCAACGGAAACGATGATGTCACATTTATTTTGTTGTGATGCTTATTTTCGATATCTATCTATAGCTCATATTCGAATCGCGATAACTGTTATCTGTGGAATTTGATAATAACAAAGAATTTAGTTTGAAAAAAATTCTTCTTATTATCGTTTAGTCCTTTACTAGTCAGTTTCATTGTGTCTGCCGTATGTAATAAAATATTCTTCTTAGAAATTTTTTCAAGTCTATACACATTATAAATTCATACAATAGTCATTCATATACACCAAAATTAATCCACATGTGAATTATCTCGAAACATCAAAGAAATATCTATAAAAATCTGGGTGTCTATTTTGTTAACATTATAGTATTTTAGAAATATTTGTTTCTAGGTTATGTTATGTTACCCCGGCTGACTATTAATGACAATATTTAGTATTTAGTAACAAAATCAATATTGTGTCGGAGAACAATAGCGTCATTTAATGTCTAATAGCGAACCTATATCCACATAAAAATAACTCAACATATTACAAATAGCAAAATTGCAGTAATTTGCGAATTTTTAAAAATTGTTATATTAAAGAGCTTTCTATTTGTGATAAAAATTATAAAGCGCAATATAGTTGATTATAATCGATTTACATATTTCTTTTGTACAAGTTCATTGCTATAGTAATTTACTAACTCCACTCGCGGCTACGCCCGAGTGGATGTAGAATGTTCTCCTATGTCTTTTAGACAGACAAAAAATTTTAAAAATCGTTTTTTTTTCTTTTATATTACCTTTCTCTTTTTGTTCCTTCTCTATTTTTCATACATAACTTAAATGCTCAGACACACCGGGTTCTACTGTTTTATTATATGTACATATTGTCTTTGAAAGTTAGGACGTAAATAAGTAGTCTTGAAATATAGGTATCCGACGGAATGACAAAGTATAATTCAAACAACAAAATGATTGAACTTAATCTTATATGCAAATTCTAAAAAGGGAATATCCGTTAATTACGTGAGCTCAGAACGGGAGAGGATCCTGTAAAATTTCATCAAATCTTATTTAAATTGAAGGGTGTATAGTTGAGAATCTTACGTCAACTTTTAAAGTATATACGTTATTAAATAGATAATTAAAAATATTAAATTTTTCTCTCTAACCAGAACATAGTAATATTTTTTACTGTGTACCGAACCTAAATTTTGTTAAATTTGAATTAATAAAAGGTCAGTCAGTTGAAATAAGCAAGCTAAATTTTATTCTATTTGGGACGCCTTTTAAAATCAACTTTTTTCCTTTTATAATAAAGTGATTATTAATAATAATAAACAGCATTGTTTTAAAGTTTTTATTTTATAACAAACCTGTTCACCTATTTTTATACTCGGTATGATTTTTATTAAAAGCTATGCATTGCTCTGTATTTCTTTCACCTTATTCTGCGCTGGTTACCACGTTGCCGACTGTTTTCAAGGAGATCAAATTGTACATACTTTCGCTCTGATGAAATAGTTATTAACGCCCTTAACTGCAACCGCTTTTATTATATCAATAATTATTGCTATTAAAATAAATACTAATACTTGTATTAACATCATTTTATTTTACTATATACATTTCTTTTTTAAATTCATATTTATGTCGGACAGTTAAAACAATATGATTTTTACATAACGTAAATATTTTAAATAAAATTAATCAGTTGCCAATAATAGAATTGCTTTAGAATTCCATATAATACGGCAAACAAATGAATGTCCTTTCTAAAGGTATTTATTATGTTTCACTATTTTTTGATAGTTTTGCGAAAAAATTTTAGAATAATTATTATCCTGGAATTGTTTTTAAGACTTATACAAACATTTGCTCTTTAAATGCAAAGAGGGGGCACGATCTTAACGGCATCCATTTTCATTATTTATCTTAGGAAATATTTAATCAGGTGTAACTCTAGGTATGCAGTCAGATAAGGATTATTATAAAACTAATAGCAATGTCTACATTAAAATCTTAGAAAATCATGTCTTTAAATAGAATTAAAAGGTCTGGATAACAGTTGTCCCGGCGGATGTAGAATAATCGACAAACATCATTATAGAGAAATTTAAATTATATATAGATTATTCATAGACAGAGATATATATTATTTATAGATTATTCTTTATACTTATAGAGTGAATATTCTCTAGAGCGTCATTCGCGCTAAGTCCGCAGCAGACCAACCCCAGAACTTCAGCTATTTTCGGACTGGAAGAGAAGAAGAGCAAGTAAAGCAATTACAAATGTTGTGAACGCTAAATCAATGGATTAATCTATTTTTTTTTTCAATTATTTACTATTATGATTTTCCCCAATAATATATATCGATCATTATTAATCGAATTCGATGATGTTTGGATTATAGAGGTGATTAGTTTTTGGTATTCATCGGTTAATAAATTAAGATGTTATGCGGTAGACATTTTTAGAAAATTTTGTCTTTGACGTTTGCTCAAAATATGTTTGACTGATTAATGTCCAGTGTTCAACATTTAATAGACTAAACGGAACTTTTTCGAGTGCCGCTAGGCTGATTGAGATTAGTTAATGTCTTCGAAAGTTATAGAGGATTCCACACACAAAGAGAACAAATACGTATGGACGCACGCCGGCGCGTGCGCAAAAAGTCGGTATATGAAATGTCTTTATAAATTTTTCGGAAATTTTATTTTTTTATAGGAACCTAAAAATTACCTTTATTATTATTTTTCTTTTTTTATTTGTTACGTATATGTGGCACAATAAGTATTAAACTACTTTCACTGTTACGTATAGCTTAAGTTCTCTGACCTAGTTCTGTATTTTATTGCGTAATATTTATTTTGTCAATATAGAATTACAGAAAATTTTCGTTACGTCCAGAATAATAAGGCCTCCATAATTATATGTGACGTAATGAGCGGTGGTAACTCGGTAATTTAGAGCACGGAGGTATTGAGTTCGATTCTGATCAATGACGAATTGACCAATGACATTTTAAGTGAATAAACCACTCGTTGCGTACTTCGGAGGGTATGACAAATCGTCGATCGCAGAACATCGGCGACGACGGTCGTCAGCGGTCCTTGATCCGTTTTGGACCGACGTGGACGGCTTAAGCTCCAAGCGTTGCCATCTGAAATACAAAACATAGTAAAAGGGTATACCTTAGCAGTGAAATGACGAAGTTCTGACACTGCAACGATCAAAGTTATGTGCAACCTTCATATTATGTAGGACGTCGTTACACACCACAATCATTGCGAGTATTATACTCTTATCACTCGGCGTTCTATACAAAAGTGAAACTGTTTTTTTTTTTACATCTTGGCGGCCTGGCCTTGTTCCCTCTTACTCTGTTCTACGTTTAATGGAGTGATATAGAAATAAAATAAAAAATCCCCATCCCTTTCATACGGCGCTAAAGTTCTCTTCTATTTTCGTTTAATTCAGGGTCACGTGTCCGCTGCGAACGATCGATCGTGCATCCATTTAGCACACGCTCACCATCTCATCTGTCACAACACTTTTACTACAACTATTAGAACGTAAATTAACATCGATATTTTGTCTGTGACTATCTGGATTTCAGTTTGTAGCTCACAGTTGCCGAAAGACAAAGAATGACACATAACTCGTGCATTCTTTAAGCACGATTATCGTTTACACTGTACTGTCCAACATTCTATTCTATGAAGAATAGAATGAATGTAGACAGGGTTTCGAGTTTAACAATCTATTTGCGATAAAAACTCAAGGTAATTTTTTTTTCGGTCTTCCCATTGGTCTAACTCCGTAAAGTCTATCATACGGAACATGGAATACGCAGACTGCGAATATGGCTTTTGATTCGGTTCCATATTACGCATTAACACACCCGACACACACTCCCATGTTCTAACGTAAGTCAAATTATACAGCGTAAGCCAATTAATAGCTAGTATTATAATTCCTCGAGTTACCTTCATCCGTTATTTCCTTTGCTACTGTTTGTGAAGCTGTATTGACATAGTTACCGTTATGGACTGGATCAATCAATAGTTTGCCATTGAGTTAAGAGTAACTCAAACTATTGATTGATTCAAAAGGAATACAAGGCGTAACGTTGTTACGTGTACAACGTAGTGTAGGGTTTGCTACAAGTTTACAGTAAAAAAAATCGGTTAAGTGTGAATCAGATTCACGTATCGAGAGTTCTCTGTAATGTAATATTTAACAATGAGCTTGTCGCTTGGGTTGTTAATCATATAGAGAGGGTATAAAAAGAACATTTTTTTTAATAAAAATCAAGCTGTGGCTTGTTATATATTATAATATAAATATTATTCATTTCAAGTGTTTAAAATGAAATCAATTACTTTCGCATTTAAAAGAAAACCTAAAATGTTCTTACCACAATCAGGTGCAGTTTAAAGATTTATGTAAAGAATCAAATATCAATTTTGTAGCAATACCAATAAAGATCCTCTTTAGGGGGTTCCGCTTTAATTTTTCAAAATATGGAACCTTAAAATGTTGACCTTCGAACGTACGAAAATACGGATTTCTCAGACACGTTTCTCGCTAGAAAAAGTGGGTTGCACCGAAAATTTACGTTTACCGAATTTTAAAACGTAACTGAGCAATTGCGGAATAATACAAAATTAAATCGCCCGCCACATGTTTTAAACAAAATGGGACACGGGCCACATCCACAGACGGGACGTGATTTATTAGACTACCTTATTTACTTTACACATTGCGTTTTCACGTATAACGATTTCTTAAAAAGCTATTGTGAAAGTTCTTACAAAATTGTAGTCATGTTGTTGCTACTATTATTACATGGTCTTTAAACCAAGAAGCGACCGAAGATAACTTTCTAATTATTAAATACACGAAATAGTTATTAAAAAAAAATGTTTGTCGTTGAACAATCGTCGAAACTATACATATTCCGTATGTATAGTTTTTGTACATCTTTTCTTTAATGACTCATATTTTGACGTGACAACGTCTTAAATTAGGTTGCGGCTGGGAGTCACTTTGAAAAAGTGTAACGCTCGGTAACGTAACGATGAGTCACCGAACGAGAGAGAGGCCCGCCGAATGCCTTGCGTCTCTCTCCCACTCAACTATGATCGGTCTGCCGCGCGCGCAGCACTAGAGAATTAGTGCATAGCTTGCAAATGTATTGCAAGTTATTGTATGTATATTTGTATATAAATACGTATGTATGTGTAAAGGTAAAAATAAAATTTTGTTAATATGAAATTCAGTGCGAGATTCTTTGTATAAATTAATGTTTTAAATATAATTCTTTGTATAAATAAATGTTTTAAATTGTTACTATTATTTCATCCTTCTTCCTACTATACGAATGAATATTCACATTAAAATGATTTTACCATTCAAAGTCGTTGTCACGTAAAACTTTCGCCCGTATACCGACTTTACAGGCAACCAAATTTTTTTTTTTATAAACTATAAGTATAACAATAAAACAAGTACAAATATTTATAAACACCGAACTTGATTATAAGTTCCTTTGTGCGTCGCCGTCGTACAAACTTCTTAGAGGTTTAGGTGTAGGAAAGTAGGACTAGGTTCGGAACTGGGGATGGATTGAGAACGGAACTCAGTCTCCCACCTCCATCACCGTTCAAGAGGCCCGCAATGCACCAGTGATTCCTTTGGGGTTGCTAGTGTCTTAGGGGGTGATTACTTACTTACCACATTGTGGCTCGCGTGCTCCTCGAAAATACTATAAAGAGAGAACATTAAAAAAAAAAAATACAGATTGGTTTCAAGTCCGAACGAGTTAAGGCACCAGCGGACATCTAACTGTTTAACACATATCATAATAGACACCCTTTTTAATATAATATTTGTTAATTTAAATTTACGTGATTTTCTGAGAACGTCAAATTCTTTTTCATTATCGTACTACATATTAAGTATCGATGAATATTGCGTTGGATTCTTGAATATATTACATTTACCCTTGGAAATTCCAAATCATAATCTATGATTTAGCATTAGACGTACTTGTTTCGCAACAATTAATAGAATTCTAAGCTGACCTCTTTCATATGTTAAAATGCTTATTTTAGACAGTGGGCACAAGACCTTGGTTGATTTTGTTTACGACTTTAAAAAGAATTCATTATAAAAAAAAATTACTACAAAATTCAAATTCTCTATACAACATTTAAAGAAAAGACGACTACACTAACTACCATATAGTGTATTATCTATGGACTACACAATGCTTATTATACAGTTGCGTTTCACAATTTGTCGATGGCTCTTATGTAAGCGAGCATTTAACTTCAGAATTGGGTCTTGGACCCACTGGCAAGTACGAGTCTAAGCCTTTGACAATCTTCGTCCTGATCCTGCGAAGGATGGCGTGTACATTTATCTATTTTATTGATGAAAAATTCGTTTATTAATTGTAGGGGATCGGGAATAGAATCCGAAATAATAACTGAAGATATGTTCAGAACTATTTGTATTCACCGATATGATTGACGCACTGGCAAACAAACTAGTGTTGGTGATTTTGTAATCAATCGTATTAAATAAATATTGTGGGGAACCATTTTCATTTACTTAGACTTAATGCTCTATCAAGATCTTATTAATTTTGCATTTATGACATTTTTATTTAATTAAACAAAAAAGTCATAAATGTAAAATTATAATAATATTAACCTTTATGTGATAAACATGGTTACGTAAATAACAAAAAAACGACCACATAGAGGCTTTAGGTTTTATATTCCGGTTTATAAATCACCTCACAGTCGGTGTTGGACCGTTGGTTGTGAAACTGTTGTGTAAAATGTAAAAAAAAACCGGACAAGGACTCACACTTCGAGGATTTTGTACAAACTTAATTATGTATATAGATATTTTATCCATTAATAGTTTCTATGCTTTTAGTATGTTTTTATTACCGACACTTGCGAAATATTGGTCTCGGGTATAGGGTAGTTTACTATTTGTGGGATTTCGTATCTCAAAAGAAAAAAAACGGAACCCTTATAGGATCACTTTTGTTACGGATAGCCGCGCTATTAGTTTTTAAATTGGACGATAAATATATTATTTTGTTATGAACAAGCGGACTTAGGTTAAAAATTGTTTTATATTGTATTTTATTTGTGTGTGTTTTTATTAAATCATTGGATTGTCCTGTTTTATTACTCGAGTAGGGATTAATCTTAAGAAATTATATATTGTTTGCCTGTTTTCATATTGTTTATTGTATTTAGTATTTTTTGTCTTGTCTATTTTCTTGTGTCGTATTTAATCATAAATACGAAATAAATGTGATGTGCATATATAAGAGTTACATACGAAAATGTGTCTTGGAGAGGAGAACCAAACAGAGGCCTAGGATCGCGGCGGTCGTTACGGTACGGCCGCGAATCGGTCGTTTCAAGCGTATGTGGCGCTAATGCGCTAGTTGACTCCCGGCAGCGGCCCGCGGCGCACATCTCGGCGTGGTCCAGCGGGATCGGACGCCAACTCACCAGGATATCCACGTCTCCCGCGAGTGCGAACAACCTCCGGCAACTATGCCGTCGAGGTCGCGCTCGATGCCCACGGGGGCCAACGCAGGCCGTCCTGCGTGTGTGTGCGCCCGAACACACGCGCCGTGCGCCGCGCTACGCGCCGCGCCCCGGACCGGCCTGCATATTTTTGTGACTACCCTCAATTTATTGAGATCCCGGATATACACCACCGCACCAAAGCTGATGTCGCCGCATTTTAATTTATTAAAATGCAGGCGGCTCGGCACCGCGGCCACCACGGACGTGCAGAGTGTTGGACTACAACAAAATATAAATCTATTTACACGTTGTGACAAGGTCTCTTTGTTCCTTCATCGGAGCACAGTACATAAACGTAATGATTCGTCACATAGAGTTATAGAGTAATATGCGTTTTGTCAGTGTTTCAACTCCGTACGAGTTCCACGCGTAGTTAAGTGCACCTCTCTAATAATAGTAAATATATAAAAGTGAACATAAACTTTATTTAGTTGTATTTAACAAAGCCCCCGAATAACCTACACAGAGTGCACTGGTACGGCCGCCCCCGGCGCTTACCGGATGCTGAAGTGTCCGACGCCGTGCGCCTACCACGTTGCAGACGGCGGGGCGCCTGCTCGGACATCGTGGGAACAATTACTATAATTGTGATCCGATGTTTCGGGGGGCCCCTCGCCGATCGGAAAGACCACCCTGACGAGGGCCAGAACGAGAAGAAGAGGGCAGCGGCTCGCCGACGCGTGCTGCTTCGGCTGCTGCTGCTGGGTCGCCGATGCGTGCTGCCTCGACTCGGTCGGCGTTCATCGGCATTCGACGAGCGGCGGTCGCCTGCGTGCGTGGATTGAGCTCCGCTCCCCCCTCCGCCGCCCCCTCCGCCCCCTCGCCTATCACCCCCGCCCCGCCTTCGTCAATCACCGCTTCACAACCCGGTGCCGCTCTCCACCCGCCGCTGGCGCATGCGCGGCGACGCGCGCGCCCGCGGGTGGCCCGGCGTAGGCACCGGATTGACATCGCGACCGAGGACAGAACGAAGAGGTAGAAAGCGGCTCGCTGACGCGTACTGCCTTGGCTGCTGCCGTCGGATGCGTGGATAGCCTGATCAGCGGTCGGCAGGCGCGCTCGGTCGGCACCGATGCGTGCCGCGCGGTCGGCGTCCACCAGCGTCCGACCACCGGCGGTTGGCTGCGTGCAGCTCCGCCTTCCTCCCACCCTCGTCGAGTACCAACTATCAAGCCGGATACCCCCCTCCACCTGCTGGCTGCGCATGCGCGGCGACGCGCGCGCCCGCGGGTGGCCCGGCGTAGGCACCGGATTGACATCGCGACCGAGGACAGAACGAAGAGGTTGAAGGACGCGGCTCGCTGACACGTACTGCCCTGGCTGCTGCCGTCGGATGCGTGGATAGCCTGATCAGCGGTCGGCAGGCGCGCTCGGTTAGATCTACGCCTAGCGGGTCACCGATGCATGCCGCCTTGATCCGGTCGGCGTCCACCAGCGTCCGACCACCGGCGGTCGGCTGCATGTGCAGCTTGAGCTGCGCCTCCCTCCCACCCTCGTCGAGTACCAACCATCAAGCCGGATGCCCCCCTCCACCTGCTGGCTGCGCATGCGCGATGACCGCGCGCGCCCGCGGGCGGTGTGGCGACGGCACCGGCATGATTCCAGAAACAATGGTTCTAACCATTGCTACTTGATCCGTCGGGGTCGTATCCCCGACGAGAAGACGCTCGGGCATGGGGCAACAGTAAGTCCTCCGTCCCGCACCCACACCCATGAGAAGGGTGAGGAAGACCCACGAACGAACGCTAATGCGAGTTGACTCCCGGCAGCAGCGCACGCCTCGGCGTGGCGCAGCGGGATCGGACGCCAGCTGACAAGGACAACCACGTCTCCCGCGAGTGCGAACGACATCGCAAACATCTCCGGCAACTATGCCGTCGAGGTCGCGCCCGATGCCCACGGGGGCCAACGCAGGCCGTCGAGCGTGCGTGTGTGCTGCCGAACACACGCGCCGTGCGCCGCGCTTTACGCGCTGCGCCCCGGACTGGCCTGTGTATTATTGTGACTACCCTCAATTTACTGAGACCCCGGATATTCACAGCACCAAAGCTGATGTCGCCGCATTTTAAGTTATTAAAATGCAGGCGGCTCGGCACCGCGGCCACCACGGACCTGCGGAATGCACTGGTACGGCCGCCCTCTGCGCTCACCGGACGCTGGATGTGTCCGACGCCGCGCGCTTACCACGTTGCAGCCGGCGGGGTGCCTGCCCGGATATCGTGGGAACAATTGCTGTAATTGCAAACCGATGCTTCGGGAGGCCCCTCACCGATTGGATTGACCACCCTGACGAGGGCCAGAGCGAAAGACGAGGGCAGCAGTTCGCTGACGCGTGCTGCTTCGGCTGCTGCTGTTGGATGCATGGATAGCCTGATCAGCGGTCGGCGGCGCGCTCGGCTAGATCTACGCGAAGCTGGTCACCGAATTGTGCTGCCTTGACCCGGTTGGCGTCCGACGGGCGGCGGTCGGCTGCGTGCGAGGCTTGAGCTGTGCCCCTCCCTCCGCCCCGTACCTCCCTCACTTCAAAACCGGTGCCCCCCCTTCCACCCGCGGCTGAGCGTATGCGCGATGACGCGCGGGCCCGCGGGTGACTCGGCGTCGGCACCGGAATGACACCAAGACCAAGGAAAGAGTGAAGAGGTAGAAGGTAGCGGCTCGCTGACGCGTACTGCCTTGGCTGCTGCCGTCGGATGCTTGGATAGCCTGATCAGCGGTCGGCAGGCGCGCTCGATTAGATCTACGCGAAGTAGGTCAACGATACGTGCTACCTTGACCCGGTCGGCGTCCACTGAGGTCCGACCGTCGGCGGTCGACTGCGTGTGCGCCGGCGAGCTGCGCCTCCCTGCCCTCGCCGAGTACCGACCATCGCCAGCAGGCCTCTCCACTGCCGTGTGGGAACGTGCGCGATCGTGCGCCCGCGTGGTTATATCGAACGGTAATTTTCCGCATGTACACCTCGTGCTCAAAGGAAACAAAAAAATACGCGTTGTTGCCACTGACCTCAGCCGTATCTCCGAAAGAAGAAGCAGTGCATGAGTACAAATTAAAGTCCTCTGTCGTCTACCAACAAAAATCAAAGGACCGAAGTGTCTGTATGCCGTAACCCGAAAGGGAATCAAAACGCTACTTAAAAATTTGGCAAAAGTGTCATATTTAAAGATCCGACAGTAAGAGGAGCAAGTCGCTTTTTATTTAGCTCTAAATATTAAAAAAGTCATTCGAGTAATTAATAACTTTTTAAAATTGATAATTAGAAAGAGAAATGGACTAGCAGCCAGTGATGTCTCTGTTTACTAGCGCCATAATATAGAATAATGTTAAACTCCGTTTTGCAAGAAAGAAATGGCATATTATTTTTGATGGTTTCTTTGACCGATTTTAATTGATTTTACTTTTAGTTATCATGTAAAATCAATTTACATAATTCATCAACAAAGATAGTGTTCTCAGTATCATTAAACTATCGTATTCCAAAAGTTTTGTTTTGTTTTTCAATAAACGTTTCGAATTTTCGTAAAAGTATCCGAATTTTTAAAAATCTTAAGTTTTTATAGTGTGTATTAAAAATGTTCCCCGTATACGGACGATTAAGGTCTATACTCCAATTGCAGGTGTAAGTTTGTTATCATACAAAATTTATTTTTCATGTGATTTAATTACAAATTGTCGATTTTCCGATTTTTTCCCTTGTATTATGAAACCTTTTTGCTAAATTTTATGATTCTAGGTCATTGGGAAGTGCCCTACAGGTTTTGATTTCCCCGCAAATTTCAAAATATGAGGCAAAAAGCTTGGTTTTATACAGCGTTAAGGGACCGCAGATATTTGTATTTAATGTTAACTTCACCTTGACACCTCAACGTGTTTCTGAAAAGAAAAGTTTTTGACAGAAAGATGGCCAACGAACTGGTCTTAGAAGAGGTCTTTTTTACTCTAGAGGTACAGAGCCTCAAAAAAAAAGATATTCGTCTTGTAGTTTGCATTCAGAAAATCATATGATGACAAGTTTATATTGAAGTTTTACATCACCGATATGTAAACGTTGCATGAAGGTCAGTAAAGGTACGAAAGGAATCATTTGTATTATTTATGATTTTCTAGACGCATTGTAAAAGTATACACAGGTTTTGTCTTTAAAGTTACATTTATCTAATTGATTTCAATTAGAACATTTGTTCATACGACCTGTTTACGGTTTATTGGATGAAGATAAAATTAAAATTACGTGACTATTTTGCTGATTGGATGATACTACTTTCAGTGTCGGCCTCTATATAGCTTATCGTTCTCATTTTGCCCCAATCGCGATCCTGTTCTCGTTCTTGGTTTTAATCCCTATGTCCACCAACCTATCAGCTGTGATCTTAGTCTCATTTTGGTTTTGAGTCCGGCTCATCTTTCGATTTCAATCTCATCCTCGCTCTGGTATCCCGACCCTGGCCTCGATCTCAGTTACGAACCCGGTACCCCTTAAAATTCCAATTCCAATTGTGCTCTAGGTTTTGATTCCGATCACCGCTCTAGGTTTTAATCCTCGTTTAGTTTTTGGTTACAAAGATCAAATGTTAAATGCTATAGATGATTGATTTTTCAAATTTTTTAAATATAGTTAAGTTAGAAATACTCATCTACCATTTGGTTTAAATTATTTTTTAAACTAAATTTATTCTGTAATTTTAATTCGTAAGACCTTTTATCAATAAGGTAGAACCTATGCTTTTTAATTTTTAATTACCGAAATACCAATATTTGTGTTTTGAACTTAAACAAATGGATTACCTTACAAATCTTTCTTAATTTTGTTCATCTATACATCTTGCAATTTTTTAACCTCGTGAACGGTACAAAAAATTTCCAAATATCATGTCTAAAGTTATAAAAGTTTTTTCTAGGTGATGCCGAATTAATTGGATTACAATACTTTATATATTGATACATATGTGATATTTATTAATTAGGAGAAACGAAGATACCATAAATAATTTAACCATATATTCAAATAAGTTTTAATACGGTAAATGTTCTAAAGATTCCAATTACTTTTTATTAAGTCAGCAGCGAATTCTCCGATCATAATGCCAGGTGCGTTGGTATGTGCTGATATGGTGCGTGGGAGAACGCTGGTGTCTACGACTCTTAGGCCTTGGATACCGTGGACACGTAACTCAGGATCCACGACTGCTTCAGGGTCACCGGCCGGACCCATGCGACACGTCCCTATTTGGTGGTGTAATGTGGCAGTAAGTGTACGTATCGCACATTCCCAGTATTCGTCTGTATCGAAAGCAAACATCCGACATTCTCGATAGTTGGCCGGATGAAGTTTGGCTCCATATCGCTGGAACGGCTCGGTGGAAGCTAATTTCGCCACATGTCTGATGCCAGCTATGAATGTGGCCACGTCCCGTGGGTCTGTTAAATAGTTACCGTATAATTTTGGAAAGCTAAAAGGGTTATTGTCCTTGAGTTCCAGACGGCCCTTAGACTTGGGATGGAGCAACATTAAGAACGTACTCCAAGTGTCCGTGTTATCTATAGAACCGAAAGCTTCGTTGAAAACGGAATCCTTTATTTTCATCCCCTTTCTGACACCTTTACTCGCACCGGGTCCACCGTCGGACACTATAGAGCCACCGATGCTTATCAGTTCGATATCGGGTACATCCTCAGGGTCATCAGATACTTCCGTTTTTATGTAGCCAATGCCTTCTACCGCTCCCGGGCTTGCTATTCCGCTATCTCCATAATATAGCCACCTAATGAATGCTGGTAAAGTTGCGTCTCTGTTCTCTGTAAAACTGACATTTGTCTCGTTTAGTGAAAATATTTGTCCAGGGAAACATATATGGTCATATAAGGTTTGACCGACTGGCAAGTCTTTTATAAGTGATATTCCGACGCTGGTCAATTGCTGTTTAGGTCCAACCCCAGAGAGCATGAGAAGTTGTGGCGACGCAATAGGACCAGCCGACAATATAATTTCTCGGCGGGCTTTGACTGTGCGTTTGAGACGATTTCTAACATATTCTACCCCATAAGCGACTTTCGTATTAGGGTCTATCAGTACCTTAATCACTCTACTTTCGGGCAGTATATGAAGGTTCATCCTTTTCTTATGTTTATGTAGGAAAGCTTTTGCAGAACTTTGCCTTCGCCCGTCGCTGATCGTCACTTGGACGTAGCCGAATCCGAAGCCGTCCGGTGCGTTGTAGTCCACTGTGCGATGGCCCATAAGTCGACCGGCCTCCAAGAAAGCTTCTATCAGTTTTGTTCTGAAATCATAATTTGTAGTATATTAATAGTATTATTGATGATGTACTTCTGTTCAATTATAGAATACGTTGAATGGACATAATGTAGAATACACGAAATGCATGTAAAAACACACAATAGATTAAATCAATCCTAAAATTTAAAAGAATTCAAGTAAGTGTTTTTTTCCGTAACAATCGTAGGATTTTTCTATTTTTGGGTTTAAAAAGCTGTGTTGAATGTCGGTAATAGATTATTTGGATCAAAAGTTATCGTTTTCAAAAATTAATAATAAAGTAATTTATCAAAATCAAAATATCTGGGATTTCTCGACCGATCGACTTTTAACATTATATACTACAAAAAACAGCATTGGATGCCGCAAACTCGTTCAAATCCGTTGATTCGTTTAAGAGATATTTAAAAAAATTTTTGAAAAAAATGATCAGTTTATAATTTTAAGTTCGAAACTATGAGCAATAATTCGTCTTTGTTTCTAGACTCGAAAATATCATTATTAAAAACAGTGTGGTAAGTTTTGCTGCTTAAAAATAAATCAATGTGAGTGCGTTTTTACCTTACTGGAACAAATTCCACCGGCAAGACCCCATACCGATTTCTGTAGGGATTTTCATCGAACCCTTTTAAAGTCGCCTTCTCCGATTTCATGTAATACTTCAAAACGTTGTCGTAAGACCTGGAGAGTTATATACAACGACATTATCTTCTATCTCGACAAGTGACACATACGTAATGTAATTTAATTTAGATATGCTTTTTAAAAGCATGAGAGGCATAAAGATTTGTTTTAAGTCAATAAAATTAAGACTTAAAATTATTCAAATAATTGTGGGCGCCAGTCGTGCGGAATAGCAAAGGCTAATAGTATGAAAAATATCTTTTTCTTTTTTTGTATCTCTTTCAATTTTAGCGTTATTTAGATAAACCCATTCATAGTATGTAGTTTACTGAAATGAAGTTTTCGTCTTTTTGCGTCTTTTTTTTATTTCACTAATACGGCCAATGGAATTACTTATGTGCAATTTGATATAATTAGTAAGTCTAGTTTTAAATAATTGAGCCTTATTTTGCAAATCGATTTCTAATATAACTCCTTTGCCCGTAACTATAGAAGTCAATAAAGTTGACAACATAGCACTATAATTATTATTAAAATAGAACAAATTAATTTGTAATATAATAATTAGAATACTATTTTTAATGGTTATAGGATGAAATAAAAATAAGAAATAGATACATTTTTATGTGACAAGATATGTTATTATGTGACACAAATATCTTGAACTGACTAATAGTAAGTTTTAGATAACTATTAGTAAATACATAGGACATGAATAGTCAGTAAATACGTACATAATCGATTGATAATAATCCTCATAATATTATTATTAACCATTAGAGGACTGAGAAATCAATAATTAATTATTGGTGTTATGCAATTGAAATTTACACTTATAAGTTTATTAATATTATAACGCATTCCTCAGTATAAATAGTAAATACCTGTGCTATAATTACCAAACACCATAGGATATATACTACAGTCAAACGGAATCACTAAAAATTGAACGATAATATGTCTATTATAAGACTATTATGAATCACCAAAGAACGGAGTGATTAGTAAATACTTACTAAGTAATTAATTACTTACTAAGTAATTGCTACCATAATATCATAAGAGATTCAAAGCTACCTGATATTATACTATTGCGCAACTAAATTGCCCTAAATTTTCCGCGTTTCAAATTTCACAAACTAGGAAACCACAATTCACAATGGAGGAGTACATGATCGTAAAAAGGAAAGGAGACGGCAACTGTCTTTACGGGACAATAGCACACCAAATAAATAATTTATTTGGGCTAACATTTGTTCATAAAATGGTTAGAAAAGACCTCACCAGATTTTTTTTCAAGAAAATCAAAATGACCAGAAAATCAGGTTAGCTCTCACAAATAACATAATGACTGAAGACTTTCCTAACCAAACATTAGAAGAAAAAATTGAATTATGCATTAAAAACAATTTACCAATGGGTTCTGGGGTGATGAAGACATACTAATTTCAGCCGCAGAATATTATCTAATCAATATGTATGTGATCCAGATGATTACTAATTGAATTACGTACCAGTGCAAGGGAACATATACTTGTTATTTTCAGAGAATCACTATGACAAAGTCGTCACTTTACAGACACAAGAATCGAATGCTAGCCAAAACGCTCAAAAGAGGTTACAATCGCGTGACAGAACCAACCATCATCCCTGCCGACAGAATATAGGACGCTCTCTCAGCATATGAAAACTGGGGATTGATAGTGTCACAAAAGCAATAAGAAGTTCACCGATCTAACTTCAAGAAAAGATGCCCTATTATAAAATGATTGTAGGCACATAAAACGTAAGAGGCTGTTCAACACTTGAAAAGAAGAAACTAATTGATCGACAACTATATCATTTAAATGTTCCTATTACAGTAATACAAGAAACTCACATGGCAAGTGGTTCATTTATGTCTGAGTACTACAACTGGATATTGAGTGGAGGAAAAACGGCTCAAAAAATAATGGGAGTGGACATTATTATGAAGAGAAATGCACTATCAAGAATGACTAAAATCCAAACGCAAAGCAATACCTTATTAGGTATTCACAACTTATTCTTAATCACACTCATATCCTACAAATTAACTTATCATAACAACTCACATCCCATGGTGAGCAACTGAAAGACTTTCTGTATTTTCTTGCAAGTTATTTTGCAATATATCTCACAACTACGTACATCATAAATTGACCATATCATCACTGAATCTCACAAATGGTGTCAAATTCATAGAAGCTACTGGGCAAATGACGTCTGATCACAAAATCATCAACGGAGACATAACAAAAATGACTAAAAAAAGGTACAAATAACGAAACCGCGCGCACCCAGGGAAGAAAACAATTCATCAACAACAAACAAATTAATTTTGGAATCGGGATATAAGCTCTTAAACTGAGACAGCGTATCAAGAAATATGGAAAAAGCGTTGAAGATAAAGTCCTGAATGCACTAAGCCAGCACGAGCGTAACTTACTAGATTGGAACCACCTCACTGAGATATTAGGTTTATCAGTTAGAGAAAACTTGAAGTTCAACAAAAACAGATCTAAAAACAACAGACTCGCTCTGGAAAATTTCATAAAGGCAAAATTTTGGGATAACAGATATATTAAGCTAAAAAATGAAGTGTGAAATATTAAGTGAAAAAACGAATTTAGGAAAAATGAATTTCTTAGACCACATATGAGTTATCACAACAGGAACCGAAAGGAATAGACCGCATTAGCGCAGAGCAACGTAGAAAGTAAAAAATTGCGGTTGAACTATACCAACATCCAGAAACGAATAATGAAACCTCTGCACCAAGCAAAAAAAAAAAAAAACGGAGAACGGAAGAAACTTACCCTTTCCCACTACTATGCCGTACTTTTCTTCTATATTCACAATAAAATTAGCTTTATTTTGATATATAATTCAATTCGTTGGCAGCAAAGTACAATTTCTAATATCAACTTACCTGTTTGTACGCGGTTGTGAGATAATAGGGATCAGGAGGAGGTACTTAACCTTGGTGTTACATGCTGAGTACATTATACACTTTCCACCGGAATTCAGTTTATTTAGCAGACACGCCGGTGAAACTTGAAAAAATACTAATTTCTTATAATTTTAATCAATAATAGCAGTGAGTATTTTTTTCTTTCAACCTATTCCGGTTGGGTTAGAAACTTATTTTATTTGATAAAATATAATTTTTATCCGATCGGCAAAAGGGTACGGATCGATCTTGCTCCGGATCTTAGACTATTATTACCCATCAGAATATAGATCGAATGCTAATTTCCGCATGCGCATTTACAGTCAAAAAGTCAATAATTAGTATTTTCCAAACGAAGTCCACAATAACATTTCTTTTCGAACGTCTTGACAAATTAAAAAAAAAAAATTAAATAGAATTTATCAGATCTTCATTTACGAAAATACATTTTTTGAAAACATTTGTGGCGTAATGTTATAAATCTGTGCTGCAATAGTTCACTCATATAGCCCTTAAGCCATAAAGGACATATAACTCTTAAATATATAAAAAAAAGAAAAAGAATTCTAACGCAGAAATTGTTATAATCAACTGGTAAATATCTACCAGAAATTAACAATAAATGATTTTGGAGTATATATGATATAGTAAATATCGAAAGAAATATGAAAACGAAAAATTGACAATACAGGCGCTTCCGCAGACTGATAAACAAAAATTTTAACAAAAAAAACCGACTTTCCAAAAAAAACTATTCCAAAACAAATTAATATGCACTAAGAAGTAAAAACAAACACGTGTGGCACTCGGGGACTGCCGCGGTAAAGCTATTGCATAGTATTTTTCATCAACTTATGCAATTATAATTATTTATTTATTTTATTTATGCAGTAATTTTTTTTGAGGAGGTGCCCTAACGCCGAAACTCTAAGCAGGCATGAGTCACCTGATTGCGGGGCGAAGAGGGGGATTATGCACAGTAACGCCGATACAACCAATGCCACCTAGAGGCGAGTTGCTGAACTAAAGAGACAAGCGTGATATTTCAAAAAATCATTAAAATTTCTGCTATTCATCGATAGATGGCAAAAGTAAAAAGTATCACCGCTGTGCCGGTCGGAGTGGGGGGTGTTAGGTTATTTTCGTTACGGAATTTCTAGATTCGGTCTCCACGCTCAAGGCCCGCGATAGAAGCTATGCAATAGCTTAAAAATAATTGTGTATTCTTCCATAACTTAATAATCAACTTACTTTTTCTACTCATCAATGTGTAGGTACGATCTATGTGTTTACCACGCAAGAAGGTATGTAGGTACCTACCTACTTCAAATTTAACCAACATATACCTATGAATAACAAACGATTAAAATATTTTTAGAGTTCTCATAAGTAAAATGAAATGAAAAATATCAGAGTACTTAAAAGTCAATTAAATAATTACAATAATGTTGTTATAATTATTGTTATTTTTGGAGTCGGTGTCTATTGCTAGATATATTGTAGTGTTTCCTTGGATGACGGATTTCGTTTGGAAGACTTTAGATTAAGTTGAATTGTGAGGCGAATTAAGTTGACGCGACTAGCGACTGCATTCAGATCCGCTATAATGTTGATCACGTACTATATCTACATGCTAGTGAAGTCATCAAAATCCTCAACCCTCTTATGGAGTGGTCGAGAGTTCTATCTCTAGTATTCCTCTCTGTGAGTTTACCATCCATAATTGCCGTCGCCGGCGATCCTGTCCCAGTCCTGGGGCCTGCCGCGGGTGTAGATCATGTAGTTGATGACGCTCGTGCCGCCGACCGCTTTGCCGCGCGGCCAGAAGCAGCGTTCGTCCTCCATGCCTGGGCGGGATGCGCAAGCGATTGGCGGTTATTGCCCGTTCGCATGAAAACAATCTTTGTGCATTATATCTAGATTTATTTCCACATTATTCGTGTTCCAACTGTCCGTTTCCTCTATCCAGATTCTTTGTGAGGCTTTAGTGTCATTCTCCTTGGGCCGAGTCGATTTTTTTTATTAAGTTAAATATTTTTTACATGTACATGGACAAATGTGTATGTGTCGCATAATTATATATCACTGAAAATATCCTCTTTCCAATTCATACAGTAAATTCAAACCTACACATTAGAGCGAAAAGAGGATTTGATTCAATAGAACGCAAGAAACATGTGGAGATTTCTCTTTTAAAAAGCGTTATCGCGTAAATGTTTTCTTCCGGGGAAGGTTGTCCTATCGTGTATATCTAAATTTCTGTATCATGGCTTTTAAATTATCAAATAATATCTTAAATAAAGTTATTTTTTTAAATTCATCGTTTTTCTTAATAAAAAATATTATATTTTGTTGCGATTAATAATTTATTTTGAAATATGAAGGAATTTTAGTTTTCTTATACAAACGGTGATATCAAAACCACTAAAATTGTGAACTGTTAAAATTACTAAATTTGAATTAAATTGACATTAAAGGAACTTTGAAATTCAAAAATATTTAAATTTGTTTTTTAAATAATAATCTAAAATTCAATTTTTTGATAATGCCCAATTCATACAATACCCGGATCAAATTTATGAGTAGGTGAACCGTAACCTACGTGACTTTAATTAGCCGAGTATTTAGTTTTCGCAACACTTACATAGCTGCATACAATTTTTTTAACTCTATTCTTCCGGCGGAAAAGCATTGTTTTGGAAATAATTAATGGTATGCAGAAAATGTTAATAAAAACAACGCATACAGACGCTTATTGTGTGACTCGTATCTACTCAATACACCAATCGCTTGGTAAATATTTTCAACGAAAATTATTTTGAACATGATCACATATATCGTTTTTGAGTTATTGCCCAAAAACTGCGCTTTTCGACAGAAGGACGTAAGTGCATGAAGATACACTCTTTTGCTGATGCAGTTTTTCACATCATATTTTTTATATTTTGAGCCTGTACTGTTATAATTATTTTGTGACATATTTAAAATAAAGCTACTAAAGTGCTTATATTTACTCTGTACAGGAAACATGAAAAAAGTAGCAACATAGCTTTTTTTCAACTGTAGTGCATTTCTTCGTAGTAACGGCTGCCGAACCCTACACTGGGCATGGTCCGATATGATTTAGAATTTATTTCAAAAAGATAGGTAAATTAACTGTGTAGCCTTAGCGAAATCTATGATTATAGAGGTTATAATCTTTCATAATATTATAGAATCTTAATAACGATTAAACTTAAAATATAAATGAATTATGGTCTAATTTCGATCACTGCGACCACTAGTGTTTATTAATAAATTGATTGTTTATACTATGGAATGAGTTATTACTACTTCATCTACGTTTTATTGCATGATCCAGTATTTAATGCTCAAAATACATGAAAAACCTAATTTCAGACTAGTGCTATATTAATACGCTTCACAGGAACGTATCGTTTTGTTAAAGGATTATCGCTTGACGACCCAATAAAAATATCTATCGAACGGTACACGACTACGTAAGAAAAAGGAAAACGATCGCGCACCCATACACACTCCGGGCTGGCGTTCCATGTAATACTGCCAAGCGTAGTCGGTGTCCTGGAACAATGGCGCCAAGACGGGTACGTCCGTGACCAGCATTTCTGGCTTGCCCGCCTCCAACAGCAGCACGCTGGCCTTGCTACCCTCCGTCAGCCGCGAGGCCAGCGCGCTGCCCGCCGACCCGGCGCCGACCACCACGTAGTCGTACTCGTCCAGCGGCGACTCTAAACCTGAAATACCAGTTGTACGATTAATTGATACGGTATGTTAAAAAGAGTGCTCATTGATTAGCGTGGTTGTTTGATTAGTGCGATTTGTATTTGATGTTATGAGATATTTATCTAAATGACATTTATTGATTAAAACTATATTTTGTTTTGCTAAAAAAAATATTATGTAAATATGAAAATATATTCTACAAAAGAAATATTATCACCGTTTCTATTAACTACACATCCCGTCAATTACTAATAATATTATATTTCCGAAAATTATTGAAAAGAAATAATATTTCAAAAAAGTGTAACAACGTTCAATTAAGGTTATTGCTAATATATGCGATTAGAAATAAATTAAAATTTTTATAAATAATAAATTTTAATTTTGTTATTTTTATCGGATGTTTTTATTCTTACCTCCAGGTAAGGGATAGGAATCCCTTAGAAAATCGAAAATATCCTGAGGATTTCGAGCGACGTAATTTGGTGCAGCCGTCTTCAGAAGCAGATCCAGAACAGGGCTTTGAGGATAGGAAAATAACAGTTTCCCTTTTCTATCCTGCGTTTCCTTGGAAATTTGAAACTCTTTTTGTTGTAGCGTTTGAATAACAAGAATCGCTAATACGCTAAATACTATAGTCACAACACAGTTTTTACACGCCATTGCCTGTAATCCCTTAATATATTAATACAATCTAGATTACATCATAATACACATGCGTGATAACAAAAACTGGCAAACTCACCTTATGCCGCCGCTGGTATCGAAGTAATGTTTAAATTTCTATTAAAAAAAATAAAGAGCGTTTGACCGCATTTAATTATTTATATTTTCCTAAACAATACAATAACTTAAGCAGCTCCCACGCCCGTTCCGTGCGATGTTGTTCGGTTAAGTGAGTATAAAGTCGGTTCATTACAAGCGCTGGTAGGTCATTTTTTGCGCATTTAAACTTGGTATTTAAAAAATATGCTAAAAAAGTCACGTGCAACATGTGATTAGCCTTAATATTTTAATCTATTTCGCTTACATTTTGTTGTTAATGTTATTTAATTACAAGTATTATACTTCAAGTATTATATTCAGCATTAAAAAGGAGCTTATGCTATTTCTATACCTATCATAAAAATTAAATCTAAATGTTGTGAGCTTAAATTTAAGTAACAGGACATCTTTTTAAATGATACAAACTATTATAATTCTAAACGATATCAGTCACGCATGAACCTTTACGAACAGTTCGGTGACTCGCATTTCAAGCAGGTTGTTGCTCCGTCGTCATCTGTTCCGGTTTAACTTATTTGTGGTGTATGGTGTCGGTTAGTACATGGAAACTTGATAAATATTTTCCTATTAACCGTTCTTCCAAGTGGATCTAATCATATCTGCTGCTTTTTCGCCTATCATAATTCCAGGCGCATTTGTGTGCGCCGACGTCGTTCTGGGTATTATACTGGTGTCCACCACTCTCAAGTTCTGGACGCCGTACACTCTTAATTCGGGATCGACAACGGCGGCGGGGTCGCTCACCGGACCCATCCGGCACGTGCCGATCTGATGGTGGAGTGTGGCTGTTAAAGTTCGTATCGCGCACTCCCAGTACGCGTCACTGTCAAACACCAATCCCCGGCATGCGGGGTAATCTGCTCGATGGAGTTTCGCTCCTAACCGTTGAAATGGTTCAGTCTCACTCAAAGTTATTACGTGTCGGATTGCAGCAATTAATGTCCGGACGTCTTTTTGATCAGTTAAATAATTGCCATATATTTTAGGGTAACTGAAGGGATTATTATCCTTCAGTTCCAAGTAACCTTTCGATTTTGGATGTAAAAGCATAGGAAAAGCTGACCAGGTGTCGGTATTGTCGATAACGCCGAATGCTTTATCGAAAACGTTCTCGGATATCATCATGCCTCTTCTTGCGGCTTTACTTCCATGTGGCCCACCGTCTGAGACGAGAGAACCTCCGATGCTTATAAGTTCAATATCTGGAACTTCTTCGGGGTCATCGGAGACTGAAGTTTTTATATAACCTATGCCTTCTACGCCACCTGGTGATGCCAATATACCTTCGCCGAATTGCAGCCACTCTAATATGTTCTGTAAAGTTGCTCCTTTTTCTTCAATGAAACTTACGTCTGTGGTATTCAATTTAAAAATAATTCCTGGGAATGCAATATGGTCAAAAAGATTTCGGCCCACAGGTAAATCATTAATAACTGGGATTCCGACAGTATTTAAATTTTCCTTCGGGCCAATACCTGACATCATAAGAAGTTGTGGAGATGCAATAGGTCCAGCTGAAAGAATAACCTCTTTACGAACTCTAACGTCGTATTTTAAATGATTACGAACGTATTGGATGCCGTGCGCTGTTTTGCTTGTAGGATCTATTAGCACCTTTGTGACTATACTCGAAGGAAGAATGTGTAGGTTCCGCCTTCCCTTGTGATTATGCAAGAAAGCTTTTGCCACGCTGTATCTGTGGCCACTTCTTGTGGTAGTTTGAACGTAGCCAAAGCCTAGTTTTTCTGGTGCGTTATAATCCACGGTCGGATGTCCTAAAATTCTTCCAGCTTCCAGGAATGCATTTATCAGTTTAGTCCTGAAAAATATAGACTAAAAGAGAATATATCTGAAGTAGCAGCACTTGGCGGCTTTCTTGTTTTAAAATATGATTTTCAATTTTCTTTATTTTGTGTGTTCGTCTTGTAATTCACTAATATATTTTATCATTTTGACAACCAATTTTTTTTATACAATTTTTTACATTTTTATACATGACATAATCTTATGTCTATTCGACGATGTGTTTCATCTAAGCGCGCGCGTGCGAGTTTGCGTGTTCGTCTGCGTGAATGTGCGTGTGGGTATTTTTATGGCTGTTGAAGCTAACAAAAATTTTATTATGTAAATGATAATTTACCTTGTAGGTACGAATTCCACATAGACTTGTCCCTTTCGTCCTCTATATGGCGAATTTTCTAATCCTTGTAGATTGGCGCGTTCAGATCTCATATAATATTTTAAGACGTCCTTGTACGACCTAAAACTCATATTCGTTTATTTCAAGTTTGTTACAAGGTGTTTCGTAAATTTCTTTATATAGCGCACTAATAATATATTCTACCAGCCATAATTTCCGTCTGCTTCAATTCTATTCCATTCCTGCGGTCTTCCTCTCGTGTATATCATGTAATTGATAACGCTCGTGCCTCCTACCGCTTTACCGCGCGGCCAGAAACACCGTCCGTTTATCATTCCTGTGTGACTCAAAATTGTAAAATATTAATTGCAACAGCTTACATTAACACTAACTTTTAACTATATTTTTTCGGTATTGACGTAGTGTGTCGTCTTTTTTACCGATCCCAGCTTAATCTCGCTTTCCATTTCTCTTTCAGTTGTAATACCGATACCGATCCCAATTCTGATTTCAATTTTTATTCCGCTTTTGGCTTAAATTGTTTTCATTTTGCTTGGTATTGTGATCTCATCCCGCTATCGATCCTCATTTTCTTTTTCGGTGGCGTTCCTGATTCCGCTCTTGAATTGATCCTCCTTTCCGTTCTCGATCCCACCTTTGCTTTGATCGCAGGCTCTCCTTTGCTGGCCCATGACTTGTTGTTTTTGTTTTATATTTTCCTTGGTACAGGCATAGTCACAAACGTGAGACTATAAATAAAATAAATTATAAACAAATAATGAGCTACCGCTATGTCGATGTTCAAGTTTTAAAGGCATCTGGAAGTTTCTTAGCCTTTTGTAACCTCAGTCAGTCAGACAGTGAATGATAAATGAAGGTGACGTTTGTACGAAATATACGAAAATTGTGAACTTGTACAACGATAATATTTCGAGGCATGGACAAGTTCAAAAATAGGTCGAAATATAATACAATAGCTAGTTCGACGTCTTCTTATGTTACTTAGCTTTACACGCTGTCGTGTGGTTACATATAAGACGTACTAAACATAATACTAAAGTACTAAACACATAAAAGAAGTACTAAACATGATACATTTAAACTTACCCGTGCATACTCCTGGCTGATATTCCATGTAGTAAGGCCAAGTATAGTCGGTTCTTTGAAAATAAGGTGCAATCGCGGGCACATCAGTCGTCAGCATCTCCGGCCTTCCAGCCTCCAAGAGAAGAACTGTTACGTTCTGGTCTTCTGTGAGTCTCGAAGCCAGTACGGATCCAGCGGATCCAGCACCCACTATTACGTAATCGTATTCGGGTAGTGGAAATTTCAGACCTGAAATCGACTCGTATTGAAATGTCGAAAAATACGTATGAAATATTCGTCTTTTGTTATAATTTTATTGCATTTGCATACTTGCCTTCTGGTAATGGATAGGAATCTCTTAAGAAATCGAATGCATCAAAAGGATCACTCGCTACATCGCTTAGAGCGGGTGTCTGCATTAATATGTTCATTGTGGGAGTTCGGCTATGAAATTTTTTCATTTGATTTAATGCTTCTCTGACCCTATTCACTTTTATAGCATGACTGTGATGTATTTTATTTCTTTGTAATATTAACTCTAAAGCCACAATGAATAAGATTATATTCGTAGCAGGCGATCGCATTGTACTGAAACGTTTCTGAAATTTAGTAATGTGTTCATTTATGATAAATACTCATAAATCATTGTCATAGTATTATTGCTGATAAAAATATTTGTCATGACAATTTTAGTTATTTTTTTTTATATTTTAAACCTACAATACAATATAAATGTAATGTTTTGTGGTTGTATTACAATAATGCATATACTGTTTTGTTTGCTATCTCATAACTTGCAGCCTATTATCATAATAATTGCATTTTCATTAACCATTATAGATGTAAAATTATATTTAATTGGATATTTATTACTCACGATCCGTTGCAAGTGAGATAGCAGTTATCTATTCATCGATTGGTCTCTGATAAATAATAACACAATAATCACTTATTGTATTACCACAACGACCCTCGGCCATCTACACCGGCACCTGTTTCCGATACTCCAAATCGGGATGTGGACCGGCGGCCGTCGCGAGGGCCGAGCCCCCTTCTGCGCGCGGACGACCCGCCGGCACCTAAGGACCGGCTCCTCGTTATTCCGACGGCGACGCCGGTCGGTGCACGTTTCGGACACGATAAACTTCTAATATCACACCTCCGTTCGTTCGCGTCGATCGCTTTCGGAACGAGGAAAATTCGATTGTGTTCGATCGACGGCCTGTTTAATTACGACAATAATTAAATTCGATTTTTATCTTCAGTGATTCCATTCGATTTCGATGGATGTACGGTTTCCTTACAAAGGTCGTAGAAGCGGCGCTAATAGCCGTGTCGGCGACGGCGTTGCACGCGGGCCGGAATGATAGGATTCGATGTCTGACCACGGTCGAAACGACTGATGAGTTTTTGGCGTGTGTTCATTTTAACCGTTCGCTCCGTGCCTCCACAGCACGTTGGGCTGCCGCTATCGCACGTTATCACCGCATCGGTGGCAAATATCGTTAGCACGCTCCGACCGGCACTGACCCAGTGTGAAGGGCTCAAGGCCCGAGCGCGGCAATTAGAAATAAAATTACTGGGAAGTACCTATGTCCCGATAGTGGATGAAAAAAGGCTAGACTCGCTATAAGGATTCTATCGTCTTTATTAATTTCATGCCTATAGAGAAATAAAGAATAATCTTTTTCGGCTGAGAGCTAAAGTTTTAGTACACAGTAAGTGACCGGTTTGTCCGTGTGTCGATTTAGGTACATTTTATGTTGTGTCAAATCATACAATATAATTCGTGGATGAGTGTCCGGGGTCGCGACACAGATGTATCGTCGTGATATAGAAAAAAATTTGCCATGCGCGAGTTGAATTCATACACTGGGAGTTCCGTACTACCATACAATACATTACGTTTTGTGCATTTATCGGAAATTATGTTTTTATTTATTAAATTCCCGTTTTTTATTGTTTTACTTTGTTTTAAGTTCTTAAGTATTGTGAGTGGTTATGGTAAATTTTCTTTTTTGCTTGCTATGTTCTTCAAAATTTATAAAAATGAACATAGCTTTAGAATAAAGTTAAATCTTTGGGTACTTATGAATAACGCTACTGATTACAGTACATCTATACTCTCAATATTGTAAGTGTTTTTTATCCCAACCAAAGAGGAAAAAAAATGGGGTTTGTACAACAATCTCTTCAAGTGTGGCGCTTGTATCATCATTTTTACGATGAAGCAAAAACAAAATGAATTAAACAAGTGCGATTTGAACTTGAAATCAAATTAAATGAGTGCGAGTTAAACTTGCGTGGAGAAGATTCCATACTATGATTATGTTATATTTCAAGTTTTATAAATATAGCCCAAATTTGTTTGTGGTTACTAAAACAATTGCAAATTTAAGGTTGTATGTGTAAAGTTGAAAGATTTGCCATTTTTACATTATTTTAAGATCATGGACTTGTTATATAAGATTTCTTATAATCTATATTATATGTAAACAAAAACCATTATTTGTATTTTTATTTTTCAAAATTTTGGGCTCTGTAATTTCGGAGATAACGGGGAATCGTCAATTTTCATCTATTCTCTTAAGTAAAACTATTTAATCTAATATTATAAAATATGAAATATATACTTGAGACCCTCGCAACGAGCCCTTTATGACACAGGTGCAGTTTGTGAATTAATTTTTTTTAATTTTAAAATTTGCCCGTCAAAAGTGACCACCATAGTCAAAGTTCCTTTACTTACATTACACGTCCGTGTTTGCGTCACAGAAATTCATATGTGTACACAACTTTTCGATTTGAATTGTTGTTTTTTTCCATTCCAATATAGGGAGTCCTAAAAAAAACGTTGAAATAACACTTTTTAAACTTATGTGACCCCCCCCTATTTTTTTATAATTGTATACCTATTCTTAGATATCCGCCATTACAACAGATGTTTTATCAACTTTTTCGTTAGGTTTTATACCTATTGCGATCCAAATGATACAGGACTATAAAATTAGAACAGACAACCAGACAGCATAGCCTTAAGAACATCTCATCGGCACCCTTTGGATTCAGAATCGTCAAAATTATCTAGAAATTTGAGACTAGTGCAATTATTACTGCAGCAATCATAACGACATTAGAAAATAGAATTCATTTCTGTCTAATATTCACAACACGATAATGTCTTTTAGCAATTGTCAACAATATATTTATGTGCAATTATCAAAATTGAATTCTCTAAGAAAAAAAAATTGAACAATTATCGACTCTTAATTTCTCATTATACGCTTTGTCATCTTTTTTTATGGTTTTTGATTCAAAGGTAGAGGATTCTCATATAAACTATACTTTCTATTTAACCCCCTTAAGCTATGAACTTCACAAATCCTTTCGTAGCGAATGCTTACATTGTATAGGACACTTCTCTGTCCGATTTAACGTTTGTCGGTTTTATAGTTTCAGAGATTAATGTATGGATCTTGTAACGCGTTAGCGGTCTGTCACGTTTACTCAATGCAGTCACATCTATGACTTTGCAATTAAAATGAGGCCAGACTATTAGTCTTGATGGTCTGCGTAAATTGCAATGATCGGTATTTATAAAATATTAGTTGAATTTAGATGTTTCCCTAATTTTGATGTCATCCTAAAAGTAAAGCAAATTCTTCAATCTATTATTGAAAGATTTGCTTTACTTACTTGCTACAGAAACATATATATATATATATATATATATATATACCTTTTGATACGTAATACAAACATTCAGTATTTTTTGGGTTCCGTAGCCAAAATGACACAAATGAAACTCTTGTACTTTTGTCATATCCGTCCGTCCGTTCGTATGCCACAGGCATTTGCTTAAAAACTACTATATATATATATACGAGAACCATGAAAAAAAAAGTGTCACAAGGTATATTTTTTCATCTGTAATACATTTCTTTCTAGTAATGACTACGGAATCCTACATTGAGCATGATCTGACATGCTCTTGAACTATTATTTTTATTTGTATTTCAAGTACAATATACACAAGCCACATATTTTTTAAGTTAATGAGCAGCCAAACAAAAAACATGATCAAAATAATGCCGATACTTATGCTTTTTACTTAAACATAGAAAAAAGTGTAGGAAGAATAAATATTGGTAGTTTTTATTTCTTGAACGTGAACGATAAACTTGTTTTCTTTTTCTTTTTTGTCAAACTTAATATTTGATTTCATTTGTATACATTTAACTATAATAAGACGTACCTATCTTCAGCAAATTATGTTATCGCTAAGCAACAAAGTTAGCGAAACAAACGCTCGCAGAAGTGCGGCACCTGTCGTCGTCGTGTCAAACGTGAGACTGCGCGAATTGAAATCACTCGGAACATAATTTATTACTCTTGGTCTAGGTTCGCTGGCTCGAGGGCAAGGCGAACCTGCTGTAGCAAGGTTTGCTTAAGATCGTGCCAATTTGCTAATATCGGTAACCCACGATGTTTATGAAGTACAGAACCTATCTTCTATTGGACACACGATGACGATATAAAAATCTCCGCGTATGTGTAGTTAAAATCTCGCTACCTCGCGACATTTCAGAAGCGAACTTCAAAAAAAAATGTACATGCTGAAAGGAACCATGAAGTAGTGTAATTTAATTAAGTAACCGAGTTAATTTCTCAGTGGGTGTTTGTGAATGCTGTCACACCGCCATTCGATACAAATCGTCGTGGATTAAAAGCAGTTGTGCCGTCCATATGAGTTTTATACTTAACTTATCTTATGGAAGACAAATAGGAATATGGTACGTTTGGCGAATGGAAATGGTTGCGTTTAACTGTGCGTGCTCTTCTCTTTACAAGTCAACATTGTGGATTTTGAAATCATTTTGAGATTTTTTTTTCATAATTCTTTATTAATTTTTGGTAATACGAAGTTATAATTTATAGACGGCCACGGCGGTGGTAACACCGTAATAGATACCATTTTTATTAAAAAAAAATGCGGAAATTCAAATCATTTTGGTGTAGCTGAAATTTTAATATCATATATATATATATATTAATTCAAGAACATAATATCAATTTGCTAGACAGAAATACATAGTGTAATTAAAAGCATATTTATGTGCCTGAGAGAATATAGTAGGAGAGCTGGCACCAATTTTTGGGTAGGTATTTGAGGCAAGCTGAAAACTTGTCCTATACCTCTCCTATTATACCCCAACACAGAACTGCAGACCTGGCTGGTGAGTAGTGGGGCTAAATCAACCCCTAAATTTCTAAAAATATTATTTTTTTATTTCGAAAAATATATTTGAGGCAATATGCAATTTTTATATGTTGTAGTTTAATGTTTAATGAATATAAAAAAAAATAAGCCAGACGATTCAGTCGGGATTTTAAAATTGCCAGATGCATGTAAAAATATTTTGCAAAAAAATATAAAAAATGTATTTGAGGCAACTTGAAATTTTAACAGAACATTATTTATAACTAAAAAATGAGATCCTCCAAAAGACAGGTCATTTCTGTGGGACTTTCTACCTGCCAGGTGATCCAACAAGTTATGTATAAGTGCGAGTGCGAAGTGCTATAGACAAACCGTAGAACGAGAGAGAGAGTTTATCGGCAGCTGTCTGCGCAGAATCTGATAGTTCTAATGAAGGAGCATCCACAGAAGATGAATAACAATTCATTTGTGACGTTGGATGAATAAAATAAATATTTTTGTAATCACAATTCGGCAGTTGTATAATTATTTTACCTCAATCAATCTGATTTTGTATTTTTTTATTTTTGTAATTGTTACTTTTTTTATTTACTACGTTAATAATTATTAATTTTAACATGCAAGAAAATATTCGATTTCTGTACAAATTTTCAATTTGAATACTGTCCCAAAAAAAAATGTTTTTTTTAATTTTGGATATCGTGGCGAAAATATGAATCCTATAAAAAAATGATTGAAACAAAAGGTTTTGGAAAATTAATTTTCTAAAGAAAATGTCTCTTCTGATTTGTTGAAGAACCGATTACATTTAGATTTGTATTAAAAATTGACGATTTAACAAATTTTACATGATAAAACAATATAACACAATAAATATATACATTTAACACGCACTAATCAACAAAATAATTTTGATATAAACGGTTTTTAGTAGAAATTCACAAAATTTTCTATTTTCTACTCCGAAATTTTGAATTCGAACCTCGTGGCTATTGTAAGTCACGTGACCTCGTCAGAGCCAATAATAACGCGGCAAGCAAGAGCGCAGACAGCTGCCGATAAACTCTCTCTCTCTCGTTCTACGGTTTGTCTATAGCACTTCGCACTCGCACTTATACATAACTTGTTGGATCACCTGGCAGGTAGAAAGTCCCACAGAAATGACCTGTCTTTTGGAGGATCTCATTTTTTAGTTATAAATAATGTTCTGTTAAAATTTCAAGTTGCCTCAAATACATTTTTTATATTTTTTTGCAAAATATTTTTACATGCATCTGGCAATTTTAAAATCCCGACTGAATCGTCTGGCTTATTTTTTTTTATATTCATTAAACATTAAACTACAACATATAAAAATTGCATATTGCCTCAAATATATTTTTCGAAATAAAAAAATAATATTTTTAGAAATTTAGGGGTTGATTTAGCCCCACTACTCACCAGCCAGGTCTGCAGTTCTGTGTTGGGGTATAATAGGAGAGGTATAGGACAAGTTTTCAGCTTGCCTCAAATACCTACCCAAAAAATTGGTGCCAGCTCTCGGACTAATAGGTCAGTTAGAAGAGATAACTGCGGAACGCTAGAGTAAGAAAGAACCGTGTAGAGATTAATTATTACCATTTATATGGGTTAGAATTTCCAAATAAATTAGAACATAATTATAATTGATCGACATTCACTTACAAATTGAAAATGCACCAGTAATTAAATAGTTTGTTTTGACTAACAATGTTAATTTAGATCTTTCTATACATAAAATTATACAGAACTAATGCTGATTTGTCGATTAGACCATTCTCTGTTTGTAACATCACTGTGTTTAATGAAATGAATAACCCTGTGTAAGATAATTTAAGCTCGCTTTTATTTGAATAGGATTTTCGAAATGTTTTGTTATTTTTCTTTCGTGGTCGTGACGTGAGTAGGATCTAGTCTGAAATATTGTTTTAGTTCGTGCTTCATGTTTCTATAAATATCATAAAGAGATAATAATAAAGATTTTTTTGTCATAACCTCCACGTTAATTAATAATATAATCGTTATTTTTTGTAGATATCTCCATTTATTCTTCGCATGAAATGTCAGAATTATCTGCAAGTAATTTATTGTAATAATTGTGATATGTTAATCCCATTAATGACTATCAAATACACTTGTATACATTTTCAAATACGGATTTTGTTTTATTGATTTTTAATAGTCTATTTTTATCTAAGATTATCACGTATTCAATTGTTTTTCGATAATGATTTTCATCCTTTGAAAAAAAGCGTTTTTTTTGGTTTTCTTAATACTATTTGTACTTTCTCTTAAAAAGCAAACATTTTTTTTTAATTAGAACTTATTTCTATAGCATTACCTTCAAGCTCTGGAGTTTTATTAAAGACTCCTTGACTAAATTGAATGTCACGAGTATTTAAATCATATTACCAGTAATTGAATTTTGGATTCAACAATTGTAACATGATTTACATGAAAAGTTCACGAATCAATGCTAAGTTCATTCCAAAACACAATAATTACAAGTATGTTTAGTACACGCTATAATTTAGCGCTATCTAGTAATACTAACACGAATTGTTTTCATAAGTTTTTAATTAGCGCCATCTAGAAAATAAATGCAAAACTCTTTAGGTAATCGAGGCAGGAAGCATACCAAGACCTCATGAATGCATGTCGAAATAATAAAAAATATGTTTGACAAAACCTTATAAAAAGTAAACGCATGTGCGTGTAACCAAAAGGAGATAAAAATAATGACGACAATGTTTACAAGGAAAACGTCTGATATATTTATTTACTTACAGTAATAACTTTTGTGATTTCAATAGCAAAGTCAATAGGAATCTCCTTAGGATAGATAGGAACTTACTTAATACAATTTATCTTAATCCATTGCCAGGTTACATTTGTCTAAAACGTGAAGACTCACCGACGGACGGCGGTCCTTATAATTTTATAGTGTAATATCTCTAGTTATTTGAACATTAATAATAATATGGATTTACCGACTAGCTTTGAGTTTAAGAAAGATTTTATGTAGCGGAATTGAGTTATGACGTTATATCGAGAATAGAGCACTCTTACGATGCGCATTGTGAATCGTCCAAAAGGACAATAGCGGCGCTTGGAGTAGAAAAGGTGGACAGGGGCCTTGACCATGACAGTAGCGTTGTTACCCGCAAGGTATTGGAGCTACTGTGCATTAGCTGGTCCTTGAAGGTAGACAATACACACAAAAAAAGGGAGAGCTACCTGAGGTACTGGGCTGCCGCTCACTAATACCTTCATATTCCATGAGACTGAAGACATGTTCACTGCCGCCCTCGTTCGTTTTGCATTAAACTGTCGATTCTGTAAGTGAGTGCACCTTGTAAATGTTATATTAACCCAATTATATTATTTAAATTTTTGTACCTTTTTGTTGTCATCTGTCACCTCATTCATTGTACGTTACTACCCTATTAGGCTAGCTGCGCTCGTACCATCGACCCATTCGACCTTTTATTTTAATACATATTCTTCGTTTGTCATCTTATACTAAATATAATTTCTTTCGAATTAGGATAATTTAGATGTGTTTGTACTGAACCTTTGACAAATCAGAGGCATGATCTAAAACTCTGACCTGGAAGTCGAACTCAAAAAATAAGGGTTGTCGGCAATTTACCCTTAGAATGTCTTAGATTGAGTTTTCGAATTATGCATATTATACGAGTTTTCCACATTTTCCGATTATTTTAATAGGTACCCAAATCTGAAAAAAATAGGCTGTGACATACCAACTGACCCACGGATAAACGAATGGGAAGATTTTTATTTTTCTATATTTTTTTAAAATCTACTGCGGAACCCTAACAACCGTTTTTATATGCATAAATAATTGTTTTCGTGACAATGTATTGCGCATTAAAATTCATAGCATGGGTTCGTCTATATCTGGTAGGTATTGTAATGTTATTGACATTGTGAATTGTGTGCGTTTGTTTGATTCAATCACTTAAAAATAAAAATAGACTCAGATTACTTCTTCCTTTGTGACAACTTGCATATAACCCCTGTTCTCTGATAGATTTGTAAACAGGTTTATTTTATGATAAATTAGGTATCGGTAATGAATTCATAAGTATGTTGAAATTATATCGTTTCAATAAAAATAAGTGTTGTTGATCAGTATTTAATTTCAGTCTGAAATTGAATACTGTTGTTGTATTAAATAAAACTGAAAATGTTGTTATAGTTGTTGATAAAAAATGGGCTTTTAAAAATGCCTAGACACTTTGTCAGCTCTCTTGCACACCTTCCATTTCTCGATCTAGTGGAGATCGATCGTGAACATCAATATCCGTGCAAGGACTTATGTATTCATTAATGATATCTAAATTACAAATTATGAGGCCATTCCGTAAGTTTCGTTAGTGCGTTTCCATTAAACGCAAAATGTCTCATTTTATTCTCAGGATGATGTTTCCTTTTTATCGTCTGTCTAGGCGCTCCAAAACTGCCGTTCGATGAACAGACAGTAGTAAGTTAGAAACATACGATAGGTTCTGTAAAAGTTAATAGACGATCACCTTTTCCTATTTCATACCTTCCAATTTTCCGCTATTTTACAATAACGCCCTCTGTGATCTCAACAGGGAAAAGCGCTCGAAAAACATTGTCGAAGTGCTTGCACGCCTTAAATCAGTCAAGATTAAAGTTTAAACTACACAAGACCTCTGAAGTGGTAATAAATAAGTAGGAAATAAATAAAATTAAGTGCTGTAGTCCTTCTATTCGTCCAAACTTACTTATATTTAGGTAATTACTATTATATACAACAAATTTGTTTATTGTTGTTTGTGTGCAAAATATGGATACGGACGGAATGCAACGCTAATGGTCCACACCTCTGCGAGATCGTATCGAACATTCTGACATTTTTATGTTCCGTCAATGACGCCTGATGAATAAATAAATTGGATATTTCAAGGCCTATGGTTTTCCTGAACACTTCTGAGTGTAGTCAGTTCTTTTTTGTTGACGTGACAACGTCTTAAATTAGGTTGCGGCTGGGAGTCACTTATGAAAAGTGTAACGCTCGGTAACGTAACGATGAGTCACCGAACGAGAGAGGCCCGCCGAATGCCTTGCGTCTCTCTCCCACTCAACTATGATCGGTCTGCCGCGCGCAGCACTAGAGAATTAGTGCATAGCTTGCAAATGTATTGCAAGTTATTGTATGTATATTTGTATATAAATACGTATGTATGTGTAAAGGTAAAAATAAAATTTTGTTAATATGAAATTCAGTGCGAGATTCTTTGTATAAATTAATGTTTTAAATATAATTCTTTGTATAAATAAATGTTTTAAATTGTTACTATTATTTCATCCTTCTTCCTACTATACGAATGAATATTCACATTAAAATGATTTTACCATTCAAAGTCGTTGTCACGTAAAACTTTCGCCCGTATACCGACTTTACAGGCAACCAAATTTTTTTTAAGGAGAACATTTCAATTTATTTTTTATTACTGCTGTCAATTAAATCATATGTTATTTCTGCTTATATTTTAAGCGTTACGTCCGTCCAATGACTACAGACAGCTATTGAACGACGCATAAAAAACTACCAACGTCGTTAGGAAGTTTCAAAGGTTATCAAGAATTAGTATTTATACGTAGCTGACATTAACTTGTAATTGATAAAAAAAAACAGTACTATTAAAATCTAGTTCCTCGAGGTATTTCACTGGGAAAATCACCGCTTGGTGTGTACGTGTTGATTATTGCGTTTTGATTCGGTTAGGCGCTTATAAAAAATATTTCGCCGCTTGTTTTTGTCATTTGTCTTCTTTCGTTCCATTCGGTATCTCTTTAAATGTCATGGTCAATATATAGATATGTAAGTAATTAAAGAGCACAACTTATTTGTAAAATGCCAAATCTTTGCCAGTTCACTCCTGTAATGCTTCTCTATTTAAAATGATACAATACGTAAAAATAAACGCGAAAAGGGCTTTTTCCTGTGGATTAAACTGAGCGTTTATTTATTATCCATGTAAGTATTTAAAAATTAACAATAAGGTCCAGTTTCCCGAAACACGAAGTACATGACGAAAAGGGTAGATGCACAAAATTTATTTTAATGTAAGAAATGTAAATAGTTTTTCGATGATGTCTATGCATTTTATTAAAAGTTTGATAGTTTTTTTGTGATTAATAAAAATAAAATCATGCCATTGAAATTATTAGAGAAAAACGCATTGTCAAAGGAGAAGACAAGCATTTTATTCAAAAACTACAAGACATATTGATGAAAATAGTGATGGTGTCTTGTATAAACTGCTACTTAGTTTGATGGTTGAATAACAAAAATAATATTTCTAGCGGGGGCGGGAGCGAAAATCAATTTGAACATGGTCGGATATACTGTTTTTGAGTTATTGCCGTAAAACTGTATTTCTCAATAAAAGGATGTAATTGCTATGAACATACGCGCTTTTGTTGATGCATTTTAGTTTACACCAGTATAATAATAATAGTCGACATACACACCTGTTTTTCTAGTTATAGGCGACTAAAGTGCTTATAACTATTCAATTCGAGAAACATGGAAAAAGTGTAACAAAGTAGTTTTTCCATCTGTAGTGCATTTCTTTGCAATACTGGCTTCGGAACCCCATAATGAGCATGATCCGACATGATCTTGGTCTGTTTTTTATTATATTTATTTGTTAACTCTATGCAAATGCTAATTGCAATGCTAATCGGCATGAAAGGTACTTAGAAATTGTAACTAATAAATTGGCAGTTAAAATAAATAGAAAACTTACATCACTTTAGGTGTGCAATATCTGTCAATCCTCTCGAACATCCAATTCGTTGGATAAGGATTTGTAGTGCAAGAACAGATTCGAGGGTCAGCGGTGGGTTGCATGCTGCATGTCACAAACAAGCGTCTAATAACGCATTTCCGCGAAATAACACCGTGAACAGAATTCATTAAATGTTCCGTTTCACCTATTCTACATGTTTTGGTGCACGACCCAAGAGACTAAATACGCGTCATGCATTTGTGCAAGGATACAACATTTCCAACCAACCGGTGCATGAATCCATAATTTTTAAAAATGTCAATGTATGCATATCAACATCTACAATGTCGCCCGGAAAAAAATCTGATTCCACCTCAAAAAATATTTTAGAAATGCAAAATGGTTTCTGCCCACAAGTTTTTTTTTTTATAATTTACTCGGTTATACATGTGCGATCAGCTGAAAGTGTACTATTTCTTTCAAATTCCGCGATACTATTCGCACTCGGATAGTTACTATGTCTTTTCAATAGTCCGAAAAGAGACTATAAGCGGATTCTAAAATCGTCGAATATACATTTTGTAACAGTAACTAAATGTTTCATTAATCTACGGAACTATAAAACATTTAAAAAAAGTAGAAAAGCAATTAGTAGAGGCGACAGAGGAAAGTATGTAGCATTTTGATATTTTTAAATTTGTTGCATTTTTGTTGTATGTTCAAAATTCTTAAAGATGTGAATAACCGATATAGACTCTTTGTTGAATTTGATCTTCTTTTAAAAGGTTAACATTTATGTGTCCCTTCTGGTCCGTAAAGTATACGTTTTTTGAATTAAGGACTGAACCGTGTGACTAATACACAACTTGTGAAATATCCTCTAGTATTTTATGTATCTCCATAGTACTGTTTTTTTTTTAAAGTATAGAGCAAAATATAAAATGCAAAGCGAACAGTTAGGAAGGAGTAGTTAAAATCTGTCGGGTTTAGAAACGAAGAAAGAAAACAATATTGAATTATATTTATTGCACCATCGACGCCTGATCCGACTCCCAATGACTTATATTTTATTTACAAATAAATAGTATATTATATTTACAAATAAATAATACTCTATTTTAAGTCCATAGTCTGTCAATTAGTTTACAACACAAGAAATATTAAATTTTCTACTAATCTACTACGTCATGAATGACTCCAATCTTCTTTGATGAGGTCGGAGCCCTTTCGCCGATCATGTAGACAGGCGCGTTAGTGTGACTAGACGGTATCTCGGGTATGATACTGGCGTCGACTATTCGCAGGCCGCTTATCCCGTGAACGCGCAGGCGTGGATCTACCACAGCCGTTGGATCACTTATTGGGCCCATCTTGCACGTACCGCTTTGATGATAAATAGTGAACGTGAACATTTGCGCCTGGCACGCGAAATATTCATCACTCCCAAAGGGCCCGCGCTCTAAGCATTCCTGGATAGGTACGTCATACATCTTGGTACCGAGTTTCTGTAAAGATGGTTGTCTCGCTAAAGCCATCGATACTTTTATTCCTTCAACTATCTTCTGTAGGTCTTCTGGATATTCAAAATAGTTAGGTATAAGTTCAGGATGAACTTTGGGGTTTCTACTCCTTAAAATAATGCGACCTTTCGACTTTGGTCTCATTAACATAGGGAAAACCATAAATAGGTCTAAATTTCCGAGGGGGCCATAGGTACGTGTGAATATTTGCTCATCGAATCCAAAATTGCGTCTTAACATCGGATCCGTGTTTAGCCCTCCTGATATAAAAAGAAGCTCCAGATCGGGCCAACTTTTAGGATTAAACTTGTCTTCCAAATTCAGAAATATCAAAGCCTCGCAACCTCCCGGTATCGAAAGAGGTCCTTTGTGAGTTCTCATCCATTTGAATACTATGTCTAGATGGGATAATATATAGTCAGTTCTTATGCTTGTGTTTTGAGGGATAACAAAGTATTGTACTCCTCCTGCAGCTATGTGATCCATCAGATTATATCCTACCTGTAGATTTTGAATTACGGGTATATTCAGTGACTCTAAATGATCTCTTGGGCCAATACCTGATAACATAAGAAGTTGGGGAGTATTGATAGCCCCTGCAGACAATATAACATCTTTTTTAGCTAAAATTTTGTACTTTATATTACGTCTTTCTAATTCAACTCCAATCACTTGAGTATTAGAATTATCAAATATTAATTTAGTTACAAAACTGGCTTTGGCTATGTGCAAATTTTTTCTTCCACGTATAGGATGTAAATAAGCTCTATTTGAACTATGCCTAGTACCGTTCTTCATCGATACTTGCAAGTACGAAACTCCACTAGGATTTTCCCCGTTATAATCTCCGTATGTAAATCCGTATTCTTGAGCTGCTTTTATCCAAGCTTTTGATTTGCTTGTCCTATAAGGTGCGTGTTCTATATTTAAATAGCCATCGTACCCATGGTAATCAGTATTATTGAATTTAGGAATATTAAAGTTTTCAATTTTCTTGAAATATGGCAACACATCATCCCAACCCCAACCTTCGTTCCCCATAGCTTTCCAATTGTTGTAATCATCGGGGGCACCTCGAGTGTATATCATATAATTTAAAACGCTGGATCCACCCATAACTTTTCCTCTTGGCCAGTGGCACCTTCCATTTTCGAATCCAGCGCAATATTTTTCAGAAGGTTTCGTTCTATATCTCCAATTAGCGTCGGTGAATTGTAAATAGTTTGCTATTAATGGGATATCCATAACGTAGTTCTCTGTCTGACCAGCCTCGATAAGCAGTACTTTCCAATCAGGCATTTCTGTCAATCGATTGGCGACAACGCATCCTGCGGTTCCTGCGCCGACGATGATAAAGTCGTATTCACGAAGTAGCACCGGCTGATCTGGCGGCTCAGAGTTCAACTGGCGTGTACCTTCATCCAAAAAATTTAGCAATGAAGATACCGGATCTACGTATTGACAATATGATACTTGATATATTAAGTATAATACCAGAATTGTTCTTTTCAACAGTGACCTCGTGTAGGGTGATTCCATCTGTGAACAAATGAAAATGTATCGTTATAGTTCGTTGTACGCATTTACTTACATATGTCTGTGTAGATAGATTGAGGGGCTCTGATCATAAGTCCGTCACGCTGGCCTAGTGCGGGTCGAGAGTTCCTACGGCCGTTGAAGTCAAAGCCGTAATCAAGTCCGAGACCCACGGCTTAATGTGCTTTTCGAGCCGTGGAGCGTACTTTGTTAAAATTCAAAACTTGTCATGTAGGCAACATTAAAAACTTTTTCGGGTATAAGATATATAATTGTATTGTTTGTAAATCCCACTGTGTTTGCCAAACGATCGGAAGTTTATATACCGATTTCATAAATAGCTATCTGGAAATATTAGTTTTATACCGAGTGAATACAGTACCGCGAACCACTAATATTTAGTACTCAAAATTTTGCTACAAAGTTATTATGAACCAGGTTCATAATATGCTCTGTAATTTTCAACAATTATTACATAGGTCACACGTAAAATTTTTAGAATTGGTTATTGGTTTAAATAACAATGATCATTGTTATTTAAACCAATAACCTATTCTAAAAATCAATAGTAAAAACAACTTGCTAGTTTGCTCAGTTTTTGACTTGCTAAGGTCTTTCAATTTAACTTGTGACGTGTACGATGGCCAGTTATAGTGACCCTGTGATTTTCGGAAATTACCTGATACATATGTTTCGCATCCCGAAATTTATTACAAAATTTAATCTATCGGTGTTTAGAAAAATAATAATTCGAATGTCAATAGACGTAACTAGTTATTTAATTTAAAATCAACAGTATTTATTGAACCACGGTTAATGTAATACTTAGTACGATGCAGCGATTATTACGAGTGCGGGTGCCACACGATCATTTAGCGCAAGAACCTAGCTCTAACTGCTGCTATAAAACTTAGGTTGCTGAACCTTGTGAAGACAAAAGACTTACTCGTTTTCGGCGAAAAGGAAATGTAACTTGTGATTGTTAAGTTTTACAATTTTATTTACGCATATAATAGGCCAAATCTTTTTCTAATTCCAAACGCATGAAGAAATTGTTCAATATCTTTACGGGTAAAGCATGTATGTGCCATTTCCAAAATAAAAAAATACATAACGGAATTTGCACGGTTTTTAAAGAAATATTCTTTGAAACGAATGTCCTTTTATCTGCATAGTAATTAATAATATAAATTCTTGCCCATTTCCCAGAAGGGTAAGCAGAGACTATAGATTACGGTACCCCACGATATGAGCTTTGCATATATCTGTTTCTTCATTAACATCTACCAATCTTTGCATGCAAGCTCGTCGGTTTCGGCGCTTAAAATTTGAATCTGAATAGCATTTTATTATAACCGGTGTAAAGGATTTTCGTACTAACTAATTTTAGAACACGCATGTAAAGTAAATATATATTATTATAAAAATCAATTTAGTATCTAGCTACGTACAATATTTTAATTGATATTTAGTAAAGTAACCAGACTGATCGCTGCAATAGGATAATCGCTATAAAAACAGTTTGTCCGTACGACTTTGTTTATCAGAAATCATATTAGTAGCGCGGCGCAAAAAGTGAAACCCAAATAAACTAACAAAAATAACTCGAGGACAGGAATTAAAACGCGAGATACGAGCAAGCCGCCTCGCTAGAGTCTGTTGGGGACAATAAAACAACTGTCAGTGATATTGTAAATTCGCATAGTATACGATCGATAACCGCACACAAAAGAAAATTGATAACTAGAATATTGGAATAACTGAATTGCCTATTATTTGTGCTCTAGTTGGGATATTCATTTCTCTTGTGTTGAAATAGTTAGTTAGTTTTTTAGAAATAAAATACTTCATTCCATTCAACTTTGCCTATATTAAAAAAATAACTAATATTATATTAAGATAAAAAAATAAGTTATTTTTATGTCTTTAAGGTATTAGATATGTTGTAGAGATTTCTTCATAGTTAGTGCTATATATTCAATACACTATGAATGTATGTATGTGTTTCATATGTTTTTTACCGCTTCTCCTTAGTCGTTATTTTAATTTTGTATTTTGCTGGTCTACATTTCATACATTAGAAAAGTTATGTAATACTTTAGCACTCCACTATACATATCGTACTAATGGAAGTAAATCGAGAGCTTTCTTAAATTTAAGTTAGATGATAGCATTTGAGATTTACGAGTTCTTAAATAAATAAGGACGACATATATATATATTCTTTTGACCCTCAATCCATGGGTCTCGTACACTGTATAGTATGTGCAGCGCATACATTATATTTTCATTCACGGTGCCCCACTATCACGGAGGGTATCGGTCGTAGTACACCGCCTGATTTTTACTTGTATTCTGTCCACAAAGTATATAAAAATGATATATTGATCATTGGGAAGTGCTTGAATCAATCAGGACTCAAAAACGATATTCGTTGTATATTATCGTATGAGCAAAAACATAAAAACACCGCGACAGTTGTAAACCGTGCACGAAGCTGTCTCGTTTATTGAATCGTGTGTGATAGCCCTAAATGAGACCTCGCCCAAGCAACAATCGGAATATGTTGATTTGGCGGCCGCCCACTGCACCTCCGATGTACAAACGAGCGAACGAAAGCCGTGCATTTACTCTTAAAAGTATAAAGAACGGAAAGTGTCTTGCCTACCGCGTAGGGAGATTGCATTCTATGCGAGCATCAGGTCAAAGTACTCACGGAAGTGTGATTTGCATCAGTTGCATCCTTTTTTTTTTTTGTAAAACGTGCCACATAATTAGAACGGAGTTAATAAAAACATTGAAAATGCTAGAAAAGTAAACATGATTAAGTTAAATGCTGTGTTAATATTTCATTATTAATAACAACGAGCATTGTTGTTTTATAAATATGTTTTGCTTAGGTTATTGCAAGTACTAATATGAAAACATTGTTACTTTTTTATTAGTACGGGAAAAGTGAGTTAGGCGACAAGGAAATATTTGTACTTTTTTGGTTACATTGTATATGATAGGAATAATAGCGCACCGCTCTATCAGTATGTGAAGTGAATTTAATTGTATTTATTATCATTGTGTGCATTCGAATTACTTCCATCGCTAAAGCAATTAATATTGTTTGCTATGTTATTGTTTATATATATATATATAGCTAAATTAATTATTTTTCAATGCATATTTTGTGTATTGGACGTATTCTTTTTATTGTAAAAAAATAGAATTCATAACTAAAAAACATTAATAATTGAGATAATGCCAATTATGTAATTAGGCAATCCCAAGTAATTATTTCAAAATTAGGCAACTCGAAGTTAAGTAAATTATGTTATCAGGTTTCATTCGTGCCTTGACGACATTGTTTAAAATTTTAATTGATTGCGTTCTTGCGCATGCCGATTACAAAGTTCGTAAACGATGTAAATATTTGAATATTAAATATAAAGGAAAATATTTACGTATTACAATATTTTTATTTTGGTAAAGTTATTTTTACCTTCCCGCTAAGAAAATTGAAAATTTTCTAAAATTTTCTGGAAGTTATTGGTTTCACCCCATTTTGCAAAAATCGAGTTCTCATCAGATATCTACGTTCTGAGGGTCTAAAAAGCTTCCCTGATCATCCCTGAGATGATGTCCATATGTCTGTGTGGATGTGTGTGTGTGTGTGTGTGGATGTGTGGATGTATGTAAACCTCTTATAACTTTTAAACAGCTTGACCGAATCGAGCCCACTAAACGGCGTTCCAAAGAGTTTCACCAAACTTAGATTTCCTGAAAGTTTGGGTCGATTTGGACTGGTAGATGTTGAGAAATTTTCCAAAAACTAAGATAAAATTTTTTTTAAAGTGATTTTTTCAAAATAACTTTAAAATGACTTGACCGATCAATTCCAAAATCTAATCAGCTCTTAACCTGTTAAAAACACGTCGATTGCCGCAAACCGGGTCAAAATTGGTTGATTCGTTTGTAAGAAATCGTTGTCGAAAGAAATCGAAAAAAACAGTTTTTTTTTTGGAATAACTACGAAACGGCTTAACGGATCGATTTCAAATTCTAACAAGCTCTTGATCCTGTAAAAACACGTCGATTGCCGCAAACCGGGTTAATATCGGTTGATTCGTTTGCAAGAAATCGTTGTCGAAAGATATCGAACCAAACCGTTTTTTTACTCAAAAAATCGCGTCAAATCCCATATATTTTCGAGTGTTTCGAACTCGAAAATAGCGAGAAGTTTCAGGGTTGGCCTACAGGGTTAACCTATTTTTTTTCTAGTTTTGATAAATTATTTCTATCATGTAATAGAGTGATCAAAATTGATAATAACTCATGATTAAATATCTAGTAATTTATTTCCGTGACACCTATATCCACGTGCCAGTTTCTATTAGATATAGAAAAAAAAAACACAATTAATCAATTGTAAGTACAATTGTACAGTGCTTATGGTAACGAAAGGCTATATTATTATTATACATCGAAACAATTTTTATATTTAAATTATAATAAATTTATAAAAATTAGTACACATTATAATAAATTTTGCTCATAGACAAATATTTACCCCTCCCTTCCAACCGATCCAGCTCCAAGCATCTCCAATGAATTTATTTGCCCCTATTGACATTTCGGATTTCAATACTGATGAAAACTGCATGAAATTTAGTTTAAATCGTTTACCGATAGACAAACGGACAACAATACTTCAGGCTGCTCGGGCTGCTTTCACATTTTCCCTAATATTTACATTTTGGTTTTCGCTCCCATGGCACTTGAGGTTCTGTAAATAATGGTGATAATGACATCCTATTGAATTAGTTGTTTACATACGGACGGGTAATATTTCATAAACGATAACCTGTAACACTTCTGCGATCGTAAGAAACTTCACAAGAAAATAGTCCAAAAATGTTAGACTGAATTCAAGACAAATGATATTTTCTGCAATATTTTAGTTAATATTTCAATTTAAAATACCAATTTATAAAAAATACATATTTTTGATACAGAAATAAGAATGCGGGAGCAGTCATATTGTAATGCACACCGTCATAAGCCTGAATATGCTTTACTCATAAGCACACGCATTTGATTGTACATAATTAATATATAGATAATCTGTGTTTGTTAGTTTAATGGCGTTACGGTATGATTAAACATTGACGGTAGTCCAGTGCTTCAACACGACCGTTCGAAGTTCCCTCTGATATAATATCAATAGGAATTATTAAATCTAGAAATGCACAAAAGATTGAACTATTTCGCTATCAGTGAACCTTGTTTTGAATTTATTTAAAACCTAAATTTATTGAAATTTTATGCTAAACTGATGTTTTACTATTGTAAAAAATAACCGGTAAAACAAATGCGTCAGACCTGCGTAACTTCTGCTTATTTATATACCATATATTGCTTGTAGTTCCACCAGAATGAAATAAGCTTTCTGCGTCCATAGCGATTTTTACGTATGTGTGAATTTCTTTTTCGTGTGTGTGTGTGTGTTTTTTTTAAATACTTATATTTTTCGGTGGTAAATTTCACCGAAATAAAGTCAACGATTTAATGATGAAAGCCTATCGTGTGACAGCTCCCGCTTCTGCTGTTACGCCACCCGCACCTCAAAAAAGGCAATAAGCTTTCTATGCATTTCGAGTTTAAAAAGATTATTACATTTAAAGACGCGGGAACTTTTCGGACTGGCCTGCAAGGGCAACTGTTCCCCAATTTACTTCACTTGCAATGCAGTAACGACATCTCTTACGTTTTCCTGATAATTATCCGTTTACAGCCCTACAACATCTATTGATTTTAAAATATTTTTAATGGTATGCCATATCGAAAAACATTTTTTTTCTTTTAATTAATTAATTTAGGTACTCCTAAAGATGTTACGCTTATATGCAAATAACGAGCTTCTGGCGTATCACATTATTTCAGGAAATGCATTTTAAAACAATTGATGATTATATTAAACATGGACAAAAACAATATCATTAGGAATTCGTTCATACTTAAAATATATCTGAAAAAATTTGAACCGTGCAGGCCATCCTTGAAATTTCCGGCTGTACTGTTTATGATGTGCTTTTGAGTTGTTGAGCAAATATGTAGTCGCCTATACGTTTTTGAGCTTTTTCAGCTCGAAAATTCGAAACACGTTTGACCCTGCATATTATCCTTGAAATTTCCTTCTATTTTCGTGTTCAAAGTGTTATAAATATACCTAGAACTAAATTATTGAGCTTTTAGACGTCAGAGCTTTTAGACTTTTAGACGTAAAGATCAATTCCAATGCTTTTTCGAGCTCATTGTGCTTAAAAATATCTTATTAATAGGTTTTGAGTTCTTCGAGTTATAAAATATAGAAGTTATTTAAAAAAACGCTATTTTTATATTTTACAACTACGATGTCTTTCGAACGCGTCCTTCGATTCTCGATTTTTTTTTGGATAATTCAATTCAGTTTTTTGAGTACAAAAATTTGACCGAGTACCAAACACCAACTTAAAAATAATTTTTCAATTTATCTTGAAAAAACACTTTTTTGAGAATTTTTTTGTTAACAATATCTCTCGAATGAATTAACCGATTTTGATGCGCTTTGCCATTGCATCTACTTTGCTTTTTGAAGAGAAGAGTTGATAAGATTTCGCAAATTGTGACTATAGTAGTGTCAAAATATTCCTAAAAACATATTTGGACAAATTCTTCTCCGATAAATAAATGAACTGATTTTTATACAATTTCCAGCAATCAATTAAATTTTTTGAGAAAAGGAGGTCATTAGATTTTGGTATAGATCAACAAAGTTGTCTAAAAGTTGTTTTTTTGAGATTTCTGAAAATTACCAGACGGAATTTCTATTTGAATGTTATAAACTGAATTTCGAGCGGTTAATCCGTTCAAAAGTAAGAGAGGCTTATTGCACACACAAGCACGCATACATAACCCACGCAAAAATGGTCTAAATAACCTATTTAGACCATTTTTCGACCCTTAAACGTTAAGATTTGATGGAAACCTGATTTTCGAAAATTTGTTACTGAAAAAAGTAACTTTCTATTTTTTGTTATTTTTCAATTTGCATGGTGGGTAGTTAAAAATTAATATTTGTTTTACTTTCTAAAACCAACGTGTACATCTTGGGTTCTCCGAATTAAACATCGGTTATATCGACAACTATCGATGAATAAATTAAACAGCCACGGTAGCGTTACGGACCGCTGTCCGACATCTATACGGATGTCAAACCAGTCAGTGTATGCGCCATTTGTTCTGACGCAGGCATTGGAGCTTCTATATAAAAATTGTAGAGCTCTAATCAATCCGCTCCAATCCTCCTCTACACGTGCGTAAGATTTTATATAGATCATTTCTTTCCACTATATCGTAAATTTTCTAAAATTTTTAAAGAATTTTTTTAGAAAATCTTTCGGTTTTTTCCCAAAACATTTTTCGTGGTTTTTCGAAGGGAAACACATAAATTTACAAAACGTGCAGCTTGTCTCTATTCATAATACCTCTTGTGTATCTCTGATGTTACTTTCAGTCATTTAAATTTGAATTACAATTTTTTAAACATTATTATATCAACTGCGCTGAAGGTATTTGTAGGACAGTAATTTAGTACTCCTGCCGTTAGCCTTTCCCTTTATAATAGCGTACATTGACTCTTCTGCACCACTAATGTGGTACCCTACGACTTTTACACCACCTATCAACGAGGTATTACAGCAGGCGCGCTACTATATTCTCCTCCACCATTAGCAAGTTTGACGGAACGCCATATATTCCACAGCTTCCCCGCTTTCATGAGCTTTGTGACTTTCATAATTTCTCCCACGCTGACGTCGTTTTCAGTTTCATCGTGTACAGCAGCACTCTCTACATTACAGTATACTCTCACATTCGAAAACACTTTCGGAATATTTTTCCATTGCTCTTTCATTCGGTTTTCTTAATTCAGAAGAAATTCATCATATCTGTACATAATCTCTTGAGATTATTTTGGGCTTTTTGAACATATTCCTGAAAAATTTCGGTTTAGTCAAAAATTAGGCGAGAATCTTGTATGCTTTTCACATATTTTTATCTCTCATTTTGATATCTTTGTTATGAATGTTTAACCTCTCTAAGTTTTCTTTCGAACCACTCATTTTTTGCGCTCGGTTGTTGACTTTGCAAATTGTATATCTAGCCATGCCTTCTTCTCATACATTATTTTCTTTACTTCATAATTCCATCAATTATTATCGCTTTTAATAACATTTGTTCTTTTTCCCACTCCACGTACTTTTTATGATTCAGAGCGCAGCATAACTAACCAAATATTTAAATTCGGTTTTTTTACTGTATACCACTAAGATGTTGCAGTTACATTTTGATTCCGTCTTACATTTTAGTTACTTTATGGCGCTAGAAATATATATCGAAAACGACAAAATATAAAATGGGACTTAAAAAAATATTCACTTATGTACAAAAACGGTATATGCTATTTTTTTTTCAATCACAATCTAAAACTTCATTGCTTTCGAAAAATTATAACGCACTCGACCAACGAAACAAACTTATATGAATAATTTTATTAATACACAAGACAATTTCGTCAAATATCAAAGGTTGCACTGGGGGGACGAACCGGAAGGCGGCAAAAAATAAACTTTACTGTATGGTAAATCAAGTCTCTATAATATGATTCGATGACTTTTATAATGAAACTACTTACGAGCGCATGAGGATACCGGAGCAGTTAACAGGTCGCGAGTTATCGATGTTCCAACAATGCTTTACTACTAAACTGTTGTATGCCGCTTCATTGTGTCGCTACACCTTATCGGAAAACATACACAATCATTTCACCAGTGTTAATACGTTTTGACATTGCATTATTGTATATTACGTTATAATTGCTGAATTGTCGTTTCATCGAATGCATTGCAGAACATTGACACAATGTTCTTTAGTAATGTTCTTCACGGTAACATTAAAATTAATAAATGTAGTTATTCATGTTGTTGTTTTACAGAACTGTTTATAAACGTTCACAAAACGTCAGTTTCATATGTAAGGACCTAATACATGGTTCCATACCTTGAATGTGGTATATGTATATTAGGTCGGGGAAAAAGGTTTTTCGTATTGTGAGTCGTGTCTGTATGTGCGTGTGTGTGTGCGTGCGTGCGTGTGTACACACACGCACGCGCGCGCGCTCTATTTTGTTCAACAACCTGTTGCCATTTTGTAGGTAGTGACATAATATCATTGTTAACCTAATACTATTTAAAAAAATCTGAAGAGACCGAAGTAGGTGAAAATCTCAGAATACAAGGTCAGGGCTACAGTATATGCATTAACACTTCCCAACCAAACTCTCTCAATATTTGCTGAGTGGCTAAATATGTTTGTGGTCTGGCGTATTCCTAGTGAAAAACTACGCCCTTTTTATTGAACTTATTAAATGTAATTGTATTCATAAGTTTTATGCAGAAACCCATAAATCCATTATTTTTTGGAGATTCTTTAAATATAAGTTTTTATAATGTAAGATATTTATCATATCCTACTTTTTTAGCCTTAAATAAATATATTGAACAAAAAATATAATATTACAGAGAAAGAAAACAAGATTTTAATAAGTTTAAGAAAAATCAATTCAAGGCTTAATATCTCGCTCAATATTGATCTTAGCGATTCGTACCATAGGACCTTTTTGTAGGAAATTAAATTACCTACAAGTTTGTCATTTACATTTTTTCCAAACTCTTGTTATTTACGAGTTAAATGCAAAAAAACGCTAATCTAATGAAAAAATTAGGTTCAGTGGCCCGTACTACCTCGCCGACGTGAGTTACGACTTTGCCGCAATGGGCACTCTTGTAGAGCGTTCAATTCGGAGAAAAAAAAAACCATCTTTACTCAAAGCGATTTCATGAAATGCCGCTGAGCTATAGAAATTTAAAAGTAAAAAAATCGATTTTACGTGTTATTTTATTGGAAAATCTTTATACGTCTTGGTCTAGTACTTAATATCAATGACTCAAACTTTTAGGGAATTTTTTAAGGGTTATTTTCAACAAAATTTCAGGACGGGACCAAAAAAAAAGTCAAAAGAAAAAATCATCCTACACATAGTATCAACTTATTGCGAGTTAATTCGGGTTTCGCTATAGTCTGTGAAGCTTGATTACCTTTTGACCATCATCTTTTTTGCACGTTCTTGTAGTAGGTAATCTATTTTTCATCACTAGTGATCAATCTTTTCCAAAAACGGTTCAGTTTCGTTACGTTTTAATAGAGAATCGCAAATGAGTACACAATTCATTAGATCTCATTCATTGAGCTCATGTGGGACCGAAATATCGAGCTTTTTTGTAGATCCAGCTTTTTCAAATGCGTCAAAACTATTTTGTGGTCAATCCCCGGCTCTTCAGCTATGTCGTAATAACTCAAAGATACGCTCTTTTGTTGGTACACTTTAGTTTACACAGTTAGTTTAAAAGTAACATTTCGCATACCTACTTGTATCTGGTTATAGGCGACTAAAGTGCTTGTAACTATTTTGTGTAGGAAATATCGAAAAAAATGTAACAACATAGTTTTTTTTCGTCTATAGGGCATTTATTTGTAACGGCTTCGGAATCCTACAGTGAGCATGGGCCGACATGCTGTTGAACGGTTTTTAGGGTTTTGAGCCAAAATGAAAAAACGGAACTCGTATAGTTTCGTCCGTCCGTCCGTATGTCAGGCATTTTATTAAAAAGTATAAGAAGTATATTGATAAAATTTATAGTGTAGGTGTCTTGTATAAGCCGTTAGTTATTTTGATAGTTAAATAATAAAAATAAATATTTCTAGGGACGGCACAGCATACATGTAACAGAAGCTGAAAAAAGGTTTTTTCAGCAAACATCAACGTGTCTTACATATTTTGACAGTTTTTAAAAACATTTAACGGTTTATAAGGATTTTTTCTGAACGAAATAATCACTCCGAAAGTTTCAGAAATTGTGTCCCCCTTTATTTTTTAAACGGTGTGTCCAAAAAATATAAAAAATAATAACGGAGATAACTTTTAATAAATACTTTCAATGAAAATTATCATCTGTAGTGTTTTTCTTTATAATAATGGCTTCAGAACTCTATAATAAGCATGGTCCAATATGCTCTTGGCCTGTTTTTTAATTTATGACTAAGCACGCGACGAAGAAAATAATGTTCCAAATTTGAATATTATACTCGTATCTCTTAATCGCGTCTGATTTTTTGTAAGTCGATTGTACATGTTTGAATACTACCATGTCTTATTTTAGATTTAGAGGTTTGAGGATTTACTTAATAATTTTAATTTAATAATTATTTATCACTAAAAATAGAAATGATTATCTAGTAACGTGTATTTAAAGCGTTGTTTTCTACTTCGGAATGGATATCGGAATAAGCGTTAACCTACATAGAAAAAATTTGTTAGTGTGACAATATATAAAATTAGATGCTATTATTGTGAGTTTAATTAGTTAATATTATTAATGTAACATCGATGTTATCATTTTAATGGATTCAATCATTAGTGTATTTTGTGTGAAGTATCGGAATAAAGGAATTATTAATTTCAAGTTTACTATAGTTCAATGATAAAATCTCGCCGGCGTAAAACTTATTACTTTAATGAGTGATTTTTGTATACTATATTAAATTTATACAATACAAGGTCTCTTGGAAACGGTTCTAGCGATTTGGATGAAAATATGCACTTTGATAACGTTTTGCTTTTCAAGTTTATTTATATAGGTAGGTGTCTCCCGTGGGAAACGGGCTTAAAAATATTTCTTTACGTTACTTTGTGGCGCTATCTTGTCAATTTTTTGGGTAATTGCATTATTGCTATGCTGTCGGATGTAGTGCCGAGGTCTCAGTAGGCTTTACGCATCATTTTCAACAACAGATGGTCCTGTATTACATGAATTAGGCAGATAGCACTTGGTGACATTATTTATTAATGTGAGAGTAGGTAGCGGCTAAACGTTCTACGTTATATAGTGTGAATATATTATGTACATATATATTTATATTTGGACATTAGGATAAGCAAGTTCTCCCATGGGAAGTTATTATGTTCCCTCGGTAAACGCGTGAGACGCCTAGCAAAGCTCGTTTGTCCAGTTTGTGATAATAGATATATCTTCCATGCGATCGTCCCGCGTTCTATTCCCGATCTGTAAATACTTATAATGAATAAAAAAAAAGCTTTTGGATCTCGGTATTCTGATAGTCATGATGTCGATCCCTCTGACATAATATGATGTTATATAGGACGTGTGAACTTCATGGAATATTAATTTGTATATATACTTTAATCTGGTGTTTCCCAAAAGGTGGTCCGCGGGAATCCGCGATTCCGAGTTCCGAGATATAAAGTGTTCGTAGATAAGAACCAACGGCACCGTGGGTTTTTAATTATTGTAATAATAACTTGTGAGTCAAAAAAAATAAATTTTAGCCCTTTTCTTTCGAGTTCAATATTAAAACTAAGGTATTAGAGGTTTTAAACAAATATTTTATAAAATCACTTTCATTATTGCTTATCAAAATGTACGCCAAAAAAAGTCAATTAGAGTCTTATAGCCGAAAAAAAAAATTAGGAATTGCTGTAATCAAGTGAAGAACTTTAAAATATGTTATACATCTTTCGATCTCGTTATCAATTACTAATACTTTGACACGTATTATTAGTGCCATCACACAGAACAATACGCTCATTATATGTATTCCTATGTAATGTAAAAGGCAATAAATTATATTATTAAATGGATACAATATATTACATGGAAATCAAACCGAGATGGAGATTTTGAGATTTTACACGGTGACCATAGAGGCAGGTTCCGTGAAGACATGCACAAATCGTATATATCAGGTCGCACGACGCTCGTTCACGGAAAATGCCTTTACATCGCGACCGGCCGTGGGCGGACCCCGAACGCGCCGCGCCCGCTTAAAAGTCCTACATGCATGGATTGTAAGAAGGAACTGTCGTTTCGTCGATCAATTGATCTGTTCACTGATTACATTCGATTTTGCACAAAAAGGTTAATCTTTCGTTTGCCGGACGCGCTAAATGTCAATTCGTTCGTATCGACGTGCCTGAGCACTACCTAACCGACACTTCCGCCTAGCCTAAACTACCGCTTAAGATATGTGGCTACATCGCAATGCTATTATCGGTAGGAAGACACACTTTGTTAAACTGGCATCGGCGGGATCTCTGACAATAAACGAAATAGAATGCGGGCACAGTTTTTTAATTTTTTTATATCAGTTCAGAAAGGCACTATACTCACTGTGATACTTTTTTCTCGCCGTACACTCGAAAATGTCACATGAAATAAAATAAATCTCGGCCAGCACCCACAACCGGCGCTCCGTCCGGTAGTCCGACAGCACAATGCCGTGGCCGGCCGCGCGCAGCCGTAGGACGTGCTCGTCCTTGCGAACGCTCCCCGGGCAAGGAAACGCGCTAATACCGCCCGGCCCGCGCCGTGCTCGGAATATAAGAGCGCGCCGCGTCAAGGAACAAGTTCGCGGCCTTGACTTCTGACACCACGCGCATCGACCGGATCGGGACCGCGATCGGTGCGGTCGGTGGCTGTGCGGCGACGCGCTCACTCGGGACGGGGCTCGAAGAACACCTTACACGAGGGAAGATGTGGCCCGCTGTAAGCTGCGGGACGCACTGCCGCTCCGGACACGAGATAGCGTCAGTTGTTTTAGCATGGCAATAAGCCGAAGAGAGATACTCCTGAACGAGACCTTCTACGAATGAGATAACACTAGCGCAATACGGAGAAATGTACGGAGGTCGAATAATCAGATACGATTTAAAATATCAACCGTTAATGCAAATACAGGCTTATAACGTCTGTGTGAAAAAGAACATTTAGTTCGGTGAAACATAAGGATTGTTTAAGAAAATTATTCGTATAATATAGCGAAATAGCGAAGCATACGTTATTTTTTTTCCAATGGAAATCTTGTAAAAATTGTATTTATTGAGAAACTACACTTCTCCTGGGGTAGAAATTTTTCGAATAGCCCCTTAAACGAGAATCAGTAGCTAGGCAAATCTAATATTGACCGAAGCCAACGCCAACCCATTTTAAAGGTCTTCAATTTTACTCGCAATGCATGATCTCATACACCAGAGAACTCTTCGCGCTGGCTCTGCAGACGTAAGGGGCTGTGACCCTCGTTGTCACCGATATTGTAACATCGTCCATAACTAACTTTAAATCACTTCAAGACTCTCACGACATAAAATTAATATTATAAAAGCAAATCTCATTTAAAAATTATTGCTTGGGCCGTCAATTGGTCTGCAGTCGGTTGGTGAGGATGTGATTACGATTTAGCTCAATTAGCTTTATTAATTCACTTATTTTTTAATTTAACTGAATTCATGAGGAATAGAAGCGTATTGAATATGAGTTTCAATATCACCTTTGGCAATCTTTTTTTATATAACAAATTTAAAATCTATAAATGTAACTTATTCAGAGAAACTAAGAGTTTTGGACAAAAATGTCCGAGTACCCGTAACCGTACGAGTAAACTTAGCCTAGTATTTAAGATTATTTTACTTTAGATTTTTTATGGTTTTTATTAAAATATATCAGGTGTCGCTGTAAGTAAATTGAGTGGTGGTTTTGAAATGTAAATTTTATATTGTACTTTTTCAATTAAAATTTCAATCCATTCGACCGTATATTAATTACCATTCTATAATTTGTGCCTTTTATTAATTTAAAACAACTTGGCGGCATGCGCTAATATATTTTCCATTTTTTTTAAGCAGTGCATTTAGAACACAAGTAACACATTTAGAAACCCATAGTCTTTAAACGTGCAATATATGTACTTAATCTAAGTTATAAAAGTGTTGCAGACATGCTTGCCTGATCTTGAAATGCAAATATAATTCCATGTATCATGTGTTGCGTCTTAGTTTTAAGATATTATTGAGTAACATTAAATACAAATTCCATCCATCCGTCCGTTTTTCCGTCTATATGTTTAGCGTATGTCCTACCTTATAATAAAAGAAACAAAGAGTTAAAAATTTACAAAGTTCCCATACAACAATCCTACTTTTATAATGATTTTTTTTTTTGTTATATATATATTAAAAGCGTATATTAGTAGTACTTTTATGATAGCGTCAAACTTGTTACAATGCACACTCTAAAGTAAAACAAAATCCGTCGTTGTTTCGTTCACTGTTAATTTATTATTAGATAATAAAAAAAAAAACGGCGACATGCAGGTCGCGCTTGCATAATTATCCAGAACTCGACGAAAAACAATAAACGATTTTCAGTGCATATAATACAAATATATTGTGCGGTGGTACGGAATCCCGAATCGCAGTCGGTCCATATGCGAGTGTATTTTGTCTCACACAAAGTTACGCCTTTCCGGCTCTCTCGAACGAAATGAACAACACGTTGTACGTATTGTTTCTGTGATGACTACCGAAAACGTAAACAACACGTACACATACAAGACTTTTAGGACGACCTCTGACAACTCTCAAATTTTGTCTACGGCCAGCTCGCCAGCACGGCGGCGCCGACTGTCGCCTATGTACCATTAGTCTTACGTTAGTCGCAATGCAATTGAAGATGCAAAAGGAGAATGAATTAAGGAAACACATGTGACATATCGGTCTCATGAAAATGATTGTGTTCTTTTTATTTTCAATTATTGATTTAAAAATTCGGATATGATTTTAAACGTAGCTTTCGGCTGCCACTTTCAATGAAAACTGGGGCGGATAGCGTGTTTTATAAGTTTTTGAGAGTGTACGTTCGTCGATGAGACGGAAGTTATTTTTGATTACCTTTGTCTCGTATTGATGTAAAGAAATTCTGAAAATTGTCAAAATGTAAAAATATTTACCTACCTATTCCAGTAAATACTACCTAACACAATGGGACTATTTTTTTTTTATTCTATTAGGTACTATTTCGTTAGATAGAGTTTATAACATGGAATTTTGCTATTTCGCGACACACAATTTACAACAAATACAAGTTACAACCATACCTTTGTTTATTTTCGAGGTTTTCCCAGAACCCTCACCGATGGCCTAGAGCAGTGCGGTATGCGCGTGCACAGAATGCATTAGGTATGCTTCCAAGACTATATTGGAAGTCAACTGAAATTGCTACATTGTGTACAAAGTATCAATAAAGTACCGTTCCGATGCCACACTTTCTAGGGACTTTGAATACTGCGAAATTTATTAATAGTTCTAAACTCCCAAAAAAGCATTTCATCTTAATGGTACTGAAAAGGAACGAACCCAATTTTGTAACAATACCTAAAGCCGTAACTGATTACGTTTGTTGATAATTCACTTTTTGGGTCAATATGCTATGTAAATTATACTTTTATTGAAATTACAATAAATAGACATGTGCAAGAGAGGGAGCAATTCGGAGTTTTTGACACTAATTGGTGTTGTGAGGATAATTGAAGATGAGAGGCGATAATTTATAAGTAAGCTTATAATTATACAACAGTACCTGGGCGATCGCTGTTTGCTCAATATCATTCGAGTTTCAAGAGTGAGACAAATCGGCAAACAGAACAGACCGCGACCGGGATCAGAATCAATAACGGGGTAGTGATTAAGATCATGATTAAATTGTAATCGGTCGATGTGTAAGATGAGGAAATTATATATATATATATATTTCTAATTCATTTGATTTATCAATATATAAAATTTGTGCGTTTATAATAGCACCGGTTTATAAATGATAGCTAAAAAATAAATAACGAACGACTTAATCGTCGGTCGGTCTTTCGAACCAAAAGATATCGGGTCCCAACCCCGATTGCCCACGACGGTCGATTGGCTTTTAACTTAAGTCGTATCTGACCATCCGTCCCATACCTCAGAGGCTAAGGTTAACTGCACGAGATTTTTTGGTATCGCATCGGTAAGAACGTCCGCTAGCAGACACCGACCCGCGGTGGGCCAGCTTGTTGGGCTAAAGGTAAAGGTAAATTATTATTTAGTTATATCTGGATTAAGAAGGGTGTTATGCCACGGCAGCGCAGCGGTTATATCTTGACACAACAATAATATTTTGGAGACTTTTCAAATAATAAAAAAAAAAACTTCTAGATCAATGTTCGTGGATCAGAAGGTCGGGAAGGACGTTCGCCGTTATTTCGCTATTGTTCAGCATGATATCAGCAAAAATTATCCACTTGGCATTTTAAAATCTATCGTTTTTAGGGTTGCGTGTAGTGTACCTTAAAGGAACCCTTATAGGAGCACTGCGCTTTGCCTTCGTGTCTATTTATCTATCCGAAAATACTTAGAAGTAACTAATTGCAATTAATGTTAAATACTTACTGTCTCTTGAAGTAAAAAATGAAGCTTCTCAGTCAAATGACCATGTCAACCAAATAAATAAATGAAAATCTATTGAGCAACAAACGTTGACCTAGAATCATGAAATTCAGCAAGAAGCAAGACATTACGACACAAGTAAAACAAAAATTTGAAAATCGTTAATTTGTAGTTATATCACGTTATTTGCGATTTCAACCTAGCATTAGAATTTGCAAGTAGAACGATGTATGGAATGTAACATTTTTTATTTTTCGCTGTATTTTCGCTATTACTTTCAAATTTCCGAAATTCGTATATTTAAAAATTTTTCCGAAAACATTCTTGAAAAAAGGAAAACAGTAATAGTTTCGGATTTTCGAGGTTCATATTTCACTAGTATTGATATCGAAAAGAGACAAAAAATCGTCGAGACTCGTGATTGCGGTAATACCTACATATATAATTCAGTTTTTACGGAACCCTCAGCGTGCGTATCATATTCACATTTGTCCAGTGTATCTTATTTTAACAAACACATAATGTCGATATAAAAATCCCAGGCCATCTAGACTGTTTTGAAGTATTCCGCGGCTGCCCCGAAATTATTAAAATAGACTTTAAGAAGTGAAATTTTTCTAGCATATTTATTGATAACTATTAAAAAGATGTAAGAAAAGCAATATAAATAAAAAGGTCTTAAATAATTACGTGACGACGAAAGAAAATTTCAAATAAATACGAGTCGTGTCTTTCAGCCCTGTATTTGAGTCGCAAAATATTCCTGAGCCGCTCATTTCGTACGCGAGGCGTATATAAAAGAAAAAAAGATTGCAAAAGAAACCCTTTTTAGATTTTAGTTATCGGAGTGCTCTGAAAACATACAAAAATAATACTAATGCACCATTAATCGCCATTTTCCGCTAATTTATATACGTAACAACGCACGAATCTTTGCCGCTCTGAAATGCCTACGTATGATACGATCCTCGATTCCACCTTCTTTTCTCGTGCATTCCTATTTTATACCAATGCGACGCTTTTTGTGACTAACTTCACAGCGGCCTTGTATATTGAACATTCATAATGTTTCTACTTTAACTTATATGTTATTTCTACCGAGAAATATATTATGATACAAAAACCTTGCTTCATGGTAGCACACTTCCGCAGGCAACGCCACGCCGTTCACAGGCCGAGTATCCAGATCGGCGATTACTTACGCAAAAGGGTTTTCCCCGGCGGACGCCCGCCGCGCGCTTCTAATAACATATTCTTTCGCTTTTTACGTATCGCATAGTTTAATATTAAGATAAAAAAAATTACATCAATCCCTGATTGCGGTTTTGTTTGCTTAAATCTGTACGGAAACGAAACCGATAAACAAGTTTTTAGTGATACTTAATGGGCGAACGCGTCACACATGCCGCTTATGAATAGTTATACGTCGACGGCCGAAGAAAACTTAGTCTCTGTTGAGGTGATCGCTTCTTTATACATTTTTTTTTTGTTCGTTTTTTGTTCGCATAATAACAATTATGCAATGGAATATTTAAAATGATTTTGCAATAAAAAAATTGTGGAATAATAAATATTTTACTGATCAATAAGAAGGCGTATCAACATTATGTAGGCGAATTAATCGATTAGTTCTACAAACCGTTTCAGCGACGTTATTCGTTTGTTTTTAAAATAACATTTTTATATAATATTCCTTTGAGCTGAGAATTGTCAGAAGTCGAGAATTATTTAAAAAGGTTTTACTCTACACAAAAGTACGCGGTACGTACGAGGTGGAAGCCACCACCGTGACGACAGTTGGCGTATTAAATGCTCTCAACATCTAGTTAAGTAAAAAAAATCATGAATTCAATTGCTTTTTAATTTTTAAGTTTTTTTCTTTAATGTCCCAATTATTATTTAATAATAAAGTGCATTTAAAAAATTGAAACTTTTTTTTTTAATTAAAAAAGGAAATGTATTCCAATCGTAGTATTAGTATTTTTTATATAAACATGCATTTAGATATTTAAAGTCGTATGCTAATACTGCCAAATGCGCATTTTAAAAATACGGAAGTATTGTTAAAATGCCCATAAATATTTATTGGCATTTTAACAATACTTCCGTAATAAACCAAATATCTGACATTGTGACGTCTTTGCTCCTTCAATGAAATTTCTTTGAATCAATTTTTAACATTGTTGGTGAAATTGAAGGTTAGTCATTCAGTGTATTCAAAATTGTCTTTTAAATCTTGCAGATGTTTAAGTTTACTTACTATGCTAATACTTGAGTGCATATAATGGATTAAATAATAATATTATTTGACAATATCAAAAAGTACTAATAAATAATACTCAATGCACCCTTAGTATCTAATAACACAATCTTATCCTTAAAATAACGGTTTTAAGCATTCATTACTTAACAAACTAGACACTTATGTAGGTTACTCATTTTTTAAATATAAATAGGTACGCATTCACTATTTTCTCCTTATAATAATTGTTTTGATTATGCTAAAGTAAATAAACAGAAATTTTAAATGTATTAATTTCATAAAAATAAGAAAGCGCGCCATCCACTGTTCTTACAAAAACTGTCACCTTACCGCTCATAACAACTATGTGCTCTGTCGTTTTTGGGGGCGGAGGTAGAGGCAGCGATAACAACACCCTGCCCATGCTTTAGACCAACACCCGCTCACGAGGCTGGCTCGCTTCCTATACAAATATTGCTTAGCGATAGTCGCAGTGAAACGCAGCGACGGCGGTAGGTTTTCTTACTACTGTGATTAATTTAACGTCTATTATCGGATTAGGTGATAGTGTATTCGAGGTATTATAGTCGATTACAGTCTAGATGTTATTTTCGTGTCGTAATGGGTATACCCCAGTCTTGTTTGATGATGTCCGCCGCCTTCTCGGCTATCATCATCGTAGGAGCGTTCGTGTGAGCGGCGGGCACGTGCGGCATCACACTGGCGTCGACCACTCGCAACCCGCCCACTCCATAAACCCTCAGCTTCGGATCCACTACCGCATCGGGGTCGTCGGATGGACCCATTTTGTTCGTGCAGCAGTGATGATATATCGTATTGGTTATCGTTTTCATAGCGCAATACCAATAGGCGTCCGTGTTAAAACCGTGGCGAGCACAAGTCGGTAGAGGGACATCGTGCAATCTACTGCCATACTTTTGGAATGCTTTCGTCTTCGATAACTCTATAGCTTTACGTATACCGTGTAAAATAACTTTTTGATCGTGACCCCCGTCGCTGAAATAATTGGGGTGTATGAGCGGTTTCTCGAATGGATTCTTATTTCTCAAGATTATTCGACCTTTCGATTCCGGTAATAACAGCATAGGAAATACCATCCAAGTGTCCCGATTTCTTATAGGTCCATACACTTCATCGTAAACGTATCGGTCTATAGCGAAAAGCTGACGATATGCCGGTTGCGAAACCAGAGACCCGGCTACGAACAGCAATTCCAAATCGGGATATCCATCCTCATCTCCGGGGTCACTCGTGTCTATAAAAGCCAAAGCCTCCGTGCCGCTCGGGGCCGAAAACGGACCGGTGTGCTGACTGAAATATTCGATAACATTGTTCAGTGTCGCAACGCGCTCCGCTCTTATGGAGTCCGTGCTGTTTATAATGAAGGTAAGACCTCCTAATGCCCAGTGATCCTGTAGATTGTAGCCTACCCGTAAATCCACAACAGTTGTTATATTTCTTTCTGCCAGATGTTCTCTTGGTCCTATTCCGCTTAACATCAGAAGTTGCGGAGAGTTTATGGCGCCGGCCGATACGACGACCTCTCTTCTGGCCTTTATGACGTAGCGCCGCCCGCCCTTCGTGAACTCGATCCCGAAGGCGCG